>RJWM01003521.1:84935-112491 GCA_004363535.1 Dasyprocta punctata | reverse complement strand
AGGATTGCCACGAGTTTGAGGCCAGCCTGGGCTACATAATGATTGAAGGCCAGCATGAACTACATAGTGAGATGCTGTCTGAAAAAAACAAAACAAGGGCCAGGGATATAGCTCAGCAGCATAAGTGCCTGCCTGGCAAGTGCAAGGTCCTAAGTTCAATTCCTGATACAAAAAAAAAAAAAAAAAAAAAAAAAAAAAAACAAAAAACCAAATCAATCCCTAGCACCTTGCCCTGCTATGCAGTCATTCAAAAATAATAGTACATATATTTTAATATACACATGTCCACCACAGATTGGGAAAAATAATTGCAAGACAACACACAGACACACAGACACACACACACACACACGAAACCCATATTGCTCTTTACTATTTTATGTTCACCAACAGTTTTGACTTATGTGAGCAGTGGAATTTGGTCCTTGCCACTATTCTCAAAGATAGATTAGGCATCCTTCTCAACAGAATTATGATAGAGTGGTAGACAGTCACTTTAAAGCAGGCAGATGATATCAGGAAATAATGACTTACCTGTACAATAAATAGGATTCTCTTCCCAAGTTCTGAATCTAAAGAGAGGGAGAAAGCATGTTGAATATAATTAGATATCTACATTTATTTTTAAAGTCACTAAAACTTGCAACTTGAAGGATATATCAAATGCTATATACTCCCTTATTCCCTTCTATGAACAATATTAAGCACCTACTATATGTGAAAGTAGTAGGTCTGAGGATGCAAATAAAAGCAAAATGTCTCTAACTATGATCTAGTTGGAAGTAATATATATAAATAAATACAAGCTGCAATATAGTACTGATGCAGAACAGGCACATGTACAAGATTCAGTAGGGAACAAAAGATAGTGCCTCACTTCTACCAAGGAAGAGGAACCATTTGAATTGAGTTTGTCTCTGTGTGTGTGTGTGTGTGTGTGTGTGTGTGTGTTTGGTTTTTTGAGACAGGACGTCATTATGTAATTCAGGCTCACCATGAACTAACTATGTAGTCCAGGTTGGCATCAAACTCACAGAGATCCTCCTGCCTCAGCCTCTGGAATGCTGGGATTACAGGCTTGCACCACCACACGTCTTCGAATTGAGTTCTTAAAAGTGAGGAACCATGGGCCACAGAAGTGATTTAATCAAAGTTCAATTCTGGAAAGGTAAGCCCAGCAGCAAGTTAGTCATGGAATGGAGAGAGGTGAGGCTGAGGCAAGAGAATCAGTGAGGTAGTTCTTGCCATAGCCCAGAAGAAAAAGGATACAAGTCTTCTATGGGTATTAGAACAGGCTCAGAGAGCACAGAGGGAAAAGGGCAGCAGCCACAATGTAGCTTAGCAGTACAACATTTGCCCTGCTTGAGTGACAACCTCGGTTGGTTCAGTTCCCAGCATTGAAAAGCAAAAAACCAAAAAAAAAAAAAAAAAAAACATAGCAAGGCCTGCTCTCAATTATTTGCCACTGGAAGAAAATCATTGTAGACAGAGGCATGAAAAGGTATAGTTGGGAAAGAGCAAGCAGTGGGATCTGAGGGGAACTTCTGTGGCAGGGTAGGGTGAAAAGATAAAATGGAGAGCTATTCAGCAGCCAGACCTGAAGAACCCCCGCGCTAAGGAGTTTGATCTTTGTGGGTGCAGGGAGACACGCTTGGCAGCTCTGAAACACAGAAGCAATTTAATCAAAGTTCAATTCTGGAAAGGTAAGCCCAGCAGCAAGTTAGTCATGGAATGGAGAGAGGTGAGGCTGAGGCAAGAGAATCAGTGAGGTAGTTCTTGCCATAGCCCAGAAGAAAAAGGATACAAGTCTTCTATGGGTATTAGAACAGGCTCAGAGAGCATAGAGGGAAAAGGGCAGCAGTGAGAGCCAGAAACCCGACACAAAAGCCCGACAGCACCAAGAAGAATATGGCTCTGTTCAGATAATGAATTAGGTTATTGGAATATTTAGTTCCACATCCTGAGAAACTTTGAAACTAAACTGTGATACAAACTGGAGAAAAGCAAATCATCAACTGAATGCTGACTCAGTCTTTTCCAAACTGACCTGAGGTAAGTTGTTTGCTATCACTGTAACTCAGTTATCTCATCTTTAAAACACACCCAAGGGTCAGGGGTATAGCTCAGTCGCACAGCACCTGCTTGGCAAATGCGAGGCCCTGAGTTCAATCCCTGGTGCCAAAATAAATAAATATAACATAAAATAAAATAAATCACACACAATAGTATAACCTCATGAGACTGAAATTCTTACCTTCAACTGAGTCATTTCCTCTATTGTGCAATGATGATATTTATATTTATCCTGTAGTGTTTTGTGAAGGTTAGAGATAAAATGTAGCATGGTGTCATAGTAGTTGACTAATAATGGAAAAATAGAATAAAATAAAGAAATAAGAAGAGAAAGACTTTAGTAAATGTGAAGGACTAATGATCCAGTCATGCCGGGCGTGGTGGCGCACGCCTTTAATCCCAGCACTCAGGAGGCTGAGGTAGGAGGAGCACTGTGAGTTTGAGGCTGGCTTGGTCTGCAATGCGAGCACAAGGCCGGCCTGAGCTACATAGTGCGACCCTGCCTCAAAAAACCAGGGCTGGGCGTTTGGCTCAGTGGCTTAAGCGGCTGCCCTGGCAGGTGCGAGGTTGTGAGTTCAATCCCCAGTGCCACAAAAATAAAATAAAATAAAAATAATGATCCACTCATGAGTGTGAGGCAGCCCAGGAAGATATGCAATTCATTACTTTACATCCTGTGCCTGCTAGACATAATATACTTGGTGAGTATCTGCTGAATAGAGAAATAAACTACTAAATGAATTTTATGAGCACCCTGAAAAAAACAATGCAGTACAGTTAAATAAACAAATAAATTTGGGACTGAACTTAAATTGTGTTTTGCATTTTTTTTTTTTTGAGCCTTAATTCTAACCCATCTTAGAGCAACATTAATCTTCCTGGACCTCAGTTATTTATATATAAAATGAGGATATTAGCACTTGTTTTACCAAGTCACTGAGATTCAGTATTGAAATTCAGTGGTAAAATCTTTTTTTGTTAGTTGGTTTTTTGCTTTTTGAGACAGGGTCTCACTATACAGCCCAGGCTGGCTTTTAATTCAGCCCTCCTGCTTCAGTCTCCCAAGTGCTGGGATTACAGGCCTCTGCCACGATGCCCACCTCAGGAGGTGATATCTGCCATTAAGAAATACTGTATGAAGCAAGGTAAAAGGACAGACCTTGATGGAGATGGGTATTTTGGTAGAGAAGATCTCTCTGATAAAACGGGAGTTCACTAAACTGGAATAAAATAAAGGAGCAAGCCATGTGGATATGTGATGGAAGAATGTGCAAACACCTTGGGGTAGGAGAGTGCTCAGACCATTCAGGAATAAGAAGCCAGTGTGGCAAAGCTGAGCAAGGAGCATAAAATGGGAACAGATTATACAAGCTCTTATGCATTCTGTTAACGGTTGTAGACTTTATTTTGAGTGAGAAGAAATACCATTGCAGAATTTTGAGCAGAGGAGCACTGTGAGCCTATTTGGTTTTGAAAAAATCGTTCTGATTTTATTGTGAAAAAGATAAGACAAAAGCCAAGCCAGAGAGCTCAGTTAGGGAGAAGGGTGATGACAGTAAAGGTGAGTAGAAGATGAGGAGCCAGGCCCTAGTGGCTCAGTAAAGCAATAACCATGAGGCTGAAATTGGAGGTAAGGAATGGCTTAACTATGTATGTTTTCAAAGTGGAGCCACTGTGTTTTATTGAAGAACTGGGTGTAGAATGTGTAAAATAAGTGTCAAGGATATTTCCAAGGATTTTGGCCTGAGCAACTTTTCAAATGGAACCGCCTTTTACTGGAAATAAGGAAGGGCCAACATCACAGGCAATTAAAGCTTGAGATATTTAATAGACACACAAGTAGACAAGAAGAAATACAAATGCTGTGTGAACTATGAATGCTATTGTTAGTTGTATTTGTTAATATTCTTACCTTAGGAATGAGAAGGCTTCCTTTAAAATGGAATTGTTCCGCTGGCACAGCACCTACAGCAGCAACAGCTACATTATAACAATGTTAACCTTTCACAGACCTCCAAGCACCTTTATTCAAAGAGGCTGGAAAGTCACAGTACACTAGCCAGGCGTGGTGGCACACACCTTTAATCCCAGCACCCAGGAGGCTGAGGTAAGTGGAGCGTTGTGAGTTCGAGGCCAGCTTGGGCTACAACATTAGCACAAGACCAGCCTGAACTATATAGTGCAACCCTGTCTCAAAAAACTAGGACCAGGAGTTTGGCTTAGTGGCCTAAATACCTGCCTGGCAGGTGCAAGGTTGTGAGTTTGATCCCCGGGGCCCCACACACACACACACACAAAGTAACAGTATACTAGCCAAAAAGAATCCAAAGATAATTTTTTTTTTTTGGTACCAAGGATCGAACTCACAACCTCATGCCTGCGAGGCAGGCGCATATGCCACTGAGCTAAATCCCCAGCCCTGTATCCAAAGATTATTAACAAAGTTAACATATAGATAAAACCAAGTGTGCCAGTAAACCAAGGTCATCTTTAGTATTCCTCCTACTAAAGAAAATACTGAAAATAAAGAAGTCCCCACCTATACCGCTTTTTCATCCCATTTCCCCTTTCCAATTTTATTTTTTTTCTAATATCAATCAACAACTACCATGCATGTGTCATATACAGCATTATAAGAGGGACTTTCTTAAATCCTCTTTCTCAAACATTGCGAGACAATTTTATAAATGAGGCAACTGAGTTCCAGAGAGATTATATCAAAAAAATCATAGCTAATAACTAGCTAAGTAAACTTTTATTCTAAAGGCTATACCTCTGTTACAGTACACTACATCTCTCAATAATAATAACAATAATATGAATATTGACAAACAGTAATAAGCTATGGCAGCTTCTCCCACCCTCCCTAGTTATATAGTCTTACTCTGCCCTGCTAGTACCCACTTGAAAGATCAGTAGTATAGCTCTACTAAGGAAGTGTTTGACACACAGGAGGTCTTTTTATAAACTAAATAATAAATACTGAATGTCTGTCCTTAAGGTGCCATAAAAAGAAAAGTCTATCTCCTGTGGATAACATTTTTAATTCCTTCAACATGTTTGTTTCTGCAACAATGTGAATCAAACCCAGGGCCTTGTACATTCTATCGCAGGCAAGCTCCCTACCACTGAGCTATGCCTCCACTCCACCCCTGCCCCAATTCCTTCAACATGTATATCTGAAAAGCTTATTAGGCAAAAACAAGAAAATCTGAGAAACGGTCACAGTCAAGGGGAGCCTAAGGAAACATGATGACTAAACGTAATACAATATCCTGGATGGGATCCTAGAACAGAAAAAGGACATGAAATGAAAACTAAGGAAATATGAGCAGGGTACAGCAGCATCCACCTGTAATCCCAGAATTTGGGAAGCTGAGGATTGCACGTTCAAATCCCACTTGAGCAAATTAGTGAGACCCTGTCTCAAAATAAAAAATAGAAAAAAGCTGGGGTCAGCCAGGCTTGGTGGTACACACCTGTAAGCCTAGCACTTGGGAGGTTGAGGCAGACTTGCTGTGAGTTTGAGGCAGCTCTGAACTACATTGTAAGATCCTATATCAAAAAAAAAAAAAAAAGAAAAACAAAAAGGGCTGGGAATGTAGCTCAGTGGTAGTGTCCCTGGATTTGATCTCCTAAAAAGCCTAAGGAATTTTGAAAACAGTATACACTATAGTTAATATATATCAATATTGGTTCATTAACTATGAAAAATGTTCCATACTAAGGTGAAATATTAGTAATGGGGATACAGGAGTATATGTGAACTCTGTATTATCTGCAACTTTTCTGTAAATCTGAAATCATACCAACACTGTTTATTTTTAAAGTCTATGTCAATTACCATGCTGAATTTTATTTTTTATTATCTATTTATTTATTTATTTTTGGGACCTGGGATCGAACTCACAACCTTGTGCCTGCCAGGAAGGCACTTAGGCCACTGAGCTAAATTCCAGCCTTTTTTTTTTTTTTTTTTTTTTTTTTTTTTTTTTTTTTTTTTTTTTTTTTTTTTTTTTTTTTTTTTTTTTTTGTGGAACCCGGCATTGAACTCACAACCTTGTGCCTACCAGGCAGGTACTTAAGCCACTAAGCCAAACTCCTGGCCCTAGTTTTTTGAGAGAGGGTCACACTATGTAGCTCAGGCCAGCCTTGGGCACATGTTGTAGCCCAAGCCAGCCTCAAACTCACAACACTTCTCCTACCTCAGCCTCCCCAGGGCTGGGATTAAAGGCGTGCGCCAACATGCCCGGTCCCAGCTGTATTTTTTGAGACAGGGTCTCACTATACAGTTCAGGCTGGCCTTGAACTCATTTTGTAGCTCAGGCTGGTCTCAAACTCACAAGGATCCTCCTGCCTCAGGTTCCCAGAGTGCTGGAATTAAAGGTGTGTACTACCATGTCCAGCACCATGCTGAGTTTTTTTTTTTTTTGGTACCAGGGATCAAACTCTCAACCTTGCACTTACCAAGCAAGCGCTTGAACTGCTGAGCTAAATCCCCAGTCCCACCGTGCTGAATTTTAAAGGAAATATAAAAATATTTTTAAAAATATATAACAAAACAGATGAACCTTGAAAATATTACACTAAATGAAGAAGCCAGTCAAAGGACCAAAGTACCACTGTACAATTCCATTTCTATAAAATATTTAGAAGAGGCAAATCTATAGAGAAAAAAAGTGTATCAGCAGTTGCCTAGGGCTGGAGGGTCTTGGCAGCTCAGTACAGCCAAGAAGCACAGAGTTTCTTTTTGGGTGGTGAAATGACACACCTTGTATTACAGAGGTAAGCAATCCCACAGGCATTGTATGGTGAAGTCAAAATAGCCATCATGAACAAGCACACCTGACAAGATATCCAGGTGGACAGGCAAAAATGGCCAGAAGGAATCCTTAGCTTTTTGGTGTTACAGACATTGCTAAGGATGTGCTCAAAGACATGAATCCTCTTCCTAGACAAGTGCATGTAGGTAAGTACAAAAAATGTGCAGACAGCCAGGCATAGTGTTTCAAGCCTATAATCTCAGCACTCAGGAGGCTGAGGCAGGAGTATCACTGTGAGCTTAAGGCCAGCCTGGACTACAAAGTAAGTTCAAGGCCAGCATGAACTACATAAAGAGACCTTGTTTCAAAAAAAAAAAAAAAGTGTGCATGCTACCTCATTGAGACTTTTTTTTTGTACTAGGGATCGAACTGATAACCTTATTCTTACAAGGCAGGTGCTATGCTGCTGAGTTGTATCTCCAGCCCTTCAGTGAGACTCAAAATCACTCAAGCACCCCATGCTAACCTAAGAGATCCTCAGAGGCAAGCGTCAAATAAGTCCTAGTCTTCCTCTCAGGCACATTATACACAATCAAAGTTTGGTTTTGTAGATAAATTATTATAAAAAGTAAATGAATGATAATCATTGCTACCATTTATTAAGCACTGATATGTATTTTGTTGGCTGCCTAGCCTGTCTCTAAATCAGAATATCCTTACAAAATAAACATTATAACTTCCATTTTGTAGTGGAGAAAACTAAGATCAAGTAATTTACCCTAAATCATGCAGCTACCTACAGATTGTGGGTTTCTCTTAATCCAGAACCCATAATTTCTCCTCTGTTCTATACTTTCTCTCACATAAATGAAATGGTGGTACTTAATAAATCAGAAGAAGAAACAATAAACTTAGAAAACGCAGAGAGAATGTGAGGTCATAATATTGGGAAGAATATGGATAGACAGAAGGAAGGGCAAAGTGTACAGATGGTCTGAAAAAGCACACACACACTTTTAAATCACATACTTTATAAAGAATGCATGCAATATGCTTACCCTACTCTTGAGCAGCATGAAAGACAAAGTTGGGAAATGGGAGACCCTGGAGAACTCAAGCTGGCTTCCCCCATCACTGACCACATACCTCTAAGTTATAATACATAACTCAAAGTTCCCACCAAGCCCAAGATCTATTAACCATAATGAACAACATAAATCAGGCTGAAAAGAATAGATATATTTTATGAAAAAAATATATAAAATGTTTAATGGTACTGGAGATAGAATCCAGGGGCATTCTACTACTACTGAGCTACATTCCCAGGTCTTTTTATTTTTTATTTTGAAATAGGGTGTCACTTATTTGCCCTGGGTGGTACTTGAATCTGCAGTCCTCCTGCCCCAACTTCCCAGAGTGCTGGGACTGTATTTTTAAATGGGTCACTTCATACAGAAATGGCATTTGGGTGGGAAGAAAGATCTAGACGAGACTCGCTTTCTCTCATTTTAATTTTTCAGATTTCTGAGTCTCTGCAATAGCTAAGGATTTAATTATCTAAAAGCCAGGCTTAAATGGTTGACAACTTTCTGGAAGACGTTCAAATGGTGGTGTGAAGTCTTCCTTTCAGCACTGGGAAATGTGCTTCCTCTCCTCTGCAAGGCTCGGCATTATTTATCAGGACAAAAGTAATCTATTTTGAGACTGAATCCACAAATACTCCCTCCCCCTAATCAGCAGATGAAGAGCAACTAGGGCTCTGCAACTGGAAGAGGGCAGTAACTCCAGTGAGTGAATAAATGAGGACACAGCTACCATAGTCAGTTACAAAAATACTTGTTCCATGAACTCTGGAGCCAGAAACAAAGTACTGAACAGCTATCAAAGAACCAAAATCATGGGGCAAAATCTATAGTGTGTGAGAGACCTTTAAACACAAAAGCCCGGATAGGTCATGACTGCAGTGGTTCAGAAACCTTCAAGACAAGCAAATGGGTGTTGTTTTATGAATATTAACATGTTTCTTATCATTAAAAATACCATCTACTGAATATATACATCCTTCATGCTATTTTACTCATACAATTTAAATTAATCTTTATACCAATCTTCTAATAGAGGCATTATTAAGATAGCTGCCTGGGGTTTTTTGTTTATTTGGGGTTTATTGATTTTTTGGCCTCATATTCAGTACTAGAGTTTAACCCAGGGCCTTCATACTGATCTATATGCCCAGTCTATCCCATTCTGCCCTCTTCCTTTTAAATTTTGAGATAGGAGAGCCGGGCATGGTGGCGCACGCCTGTAATCTCAGCACTTAGGAGGATGAGGCAGGAGAATTGTTGTGAGTTCAAGATCAGCCTGGGCTACAACTGAGCTCAAGGCCAGCCTGAATTGCATAGTGAGGCCCTCACTCAAAAAGACAAAAAGAAAAAAATTTTTGAGACAGGGTCTTGCTAAATTGCCCAAACTGGGCTTGAGCTTGTGATCCTGCTGCCTCAGTCTCCCAGAGTGCTGGGATTATAGTCAATACCATCATACCCCTGTTATGGGTATGGTCCTGTGTCGTTCCCCGACCAAAGCCTCATGTAATCATGGATGGGGCTGAGTCTGGCGCTTGTGATTGATTTGTTGTCTGGCAATGGGATTGGTGAAGTGAGTGTTGTACCCACCCAGGGGTGGAGCCAACATACAGTATAAGGGCAGGAGGAAGGCTGTCTCTCTCCCTTGAGGTTCCCACCTTGCTGTGTGGCAGCTGCCATGAATGGCTGCCCAGTCATGCCACACTGCCTTAAAGCCAACTGAGTATGGACTGAAACCGCCAAGAACTGTAAGAAATAAACCTTTCCTTTCCTAATTTTGGGCGTCAGGTATTCTGTCTCAGCAACAAGAGAAAAGTAGCTAAGACACCCAGCTTGCCTTTATTTTTTGAAAGAAAAAACATAGGTTTATATAAATTGCCTAAAATTAGCTGGGTATGGTGGTATATGCCTATAATCCCAGCATTTGGGAGGCTGAGACAGGAGGACTGCCATAAGTTCCAAGGCCAGCCTATACTACACAGTGCGTTCAAAGCCAGCCTGAAGTACATAGTAAGACCTTGTCTCAAAACAAACAAATAAATAGTGTAAAATTAGGGTGTGAAAGATTGAAGGTTAGTGTGAATTCAAAGCCTATGTTTTCCATTCTGTCACAGTACCTTTTTTGGTGGGGGTGGATACCGGGAATCAACTCAGGATCTCACACTTGCCAAGCAGGTGCTGTGCTGCTGAGCTAAATCCCTGGTCCTGTTTTTTGTTGTTGTTATTGTTGTTTTATTTGCTTGTTTGTTTGTTTTAATGGTAGCAAAGTTTTATTAAAGGTAGGAAAAGAAACAGGCTCTGCAGAGCAAGTCTGGCCAAGTGAAAGTAGGAAAAGAATACACCTGACAGTGTGAGGGTAGACTGCAACACAAAAGAGAACACAGTGGCTTCTGTCACACTACTACTTAAAACAGTGATATCTTAGTTACTTTTTCATCATTGAAAATACCCGAAAGTCACAAGTTAAAGGAGGAAAGGTTTATTTTAGCTCATAGTTTATAGAGGTTCCAGTCTACAGTCAGTTGGCCTCCAAGGCAGGAGGGCATGGCTGAAGGGCATTTCAGAGGAGAAACAGTCCATGGCAGGACAGGCAGGAAGCAGCCTTCCATCTTTACTCTTGAATGCCATCCAAACCACAAACCTACTGGTTGGTGCCATCCACACCCAGGGTGGGGCTTACCATTACCCACACCCAGAACGATGTTAAACTGATCAGAGGACTAATCCAATTATTACACACCCTAGATCCAGTCACTTCCAAAAAGCCTCACCTATGAGCACGTGAAGTTCATGGGCGTACATCTACAGATGAGTCATTGCAAGTGATATCAACTTTTACTAGTGAAATTCAAATGACAATAATAATGGCCTCAATAGTCCTATCATTTGTTGAGAATCAACCATATGCCAAACATCCTCTTCTTTAACCCCCAAAACCATTCTGTAAAGTAGATGTTTCTACCCTCATTTATAGTGAGGAAATATAAACTCACAAAGGTGAATTAATATGCTTAATGCACACTTCCCAGGGTCATATAGCTGAAAAGTGGTGGTGTTCAAGCTGACACCACAGCTGAGGCTCTTTCCTCTAGCATATATTCCTATTGCAAAGCAGGTATACATGATGGTTATTATTGGTCTTCCCCGGAATGAACAACACTTTGATCCACACTCTAATTTTCACAGTAGAGGTTATTTCTATCTTAGGCATCCTTGAAAAGGTTCATTCATCAGAAATTTCAAGTTGAACTAAGTGCAGTGACTCATACTTGCAGTCAGAGCTACTTGAGATCACTACACATTGAAGGCCATCTTGGGCTACAAAATGAGTTCAAGACCAGCCTGAACTGCATAGTAAAACCCTATCTCAAAAAGACAAAGAAAAAACAAAACAAAACAAAACAAAACGCTGGTGGTGTAGCAGAAAATGTGCCCCTCCCCCAGTCATTATACTTCAGTTCGTTACCTGCCCAGTTCCAGCTGGCCTTGAACTCACTTTGCAGCCCAGCCTGGTCTCAAACTCCTAAATGATCCTCCTGCCTCGGCCTCCCGAGTGCAGGAATTATAGGCATGTACCACCATGCCCAGCCATTATCCACTTTGGAAGGTTAAGTAATACCCTTAAGGCCACACCCAAAGAGAGATGTAGTTTAGATTTCATGCCTGTTTCCTCTGCTTCTCAGGGCCTGGTGGGAGCCTGGTCGCAGGAGTACCTCCCACAGTCAGGCCTTTGCCTGGGCTCATGGCCAACAGTGCTCTCCCTGGAGAACTACCGGGATGGGGCTCTTGCAGTTCTGTGACCTTTCAGGTTAGATCCCGCACATTCAACACCCTGCGCATATGCTCAAGCAACCTTAATTCAGTGACTGAAGTGTAGCAGCAAATGCACCTCCAGCCAGTATACTTCAGTTTCTTGGTTGGCCAGGTAATAGTTCCTGTTCCAGATCCAGTTGCTTGTCTCTTAGAAATGGCAGGTCACTGTGATACACAGGTGGTCACTATGATGCACACTGTATAAACCAATCCCCAATTGACAAGCCATTCTGTCCCTGTACTTCCTGTTTGCTTACCTCATATAAGCCCTAGACCACCAGAGATCAGGGTCTGATATTCAGGTAGTGACCCCGATCAGTGCCCACCAACATAAATAAATCTGTCTCCAAATCCTGGGTATCTTTTCAGTGTTCCTATTTGCCATTACAGCAGGGCTATGGGGAAAAAGGAACCCTTCTCCATTGTTGGTGGGCGTGTAGACTGGTGCAACCATTATGGAAATCAGTGTGGAGACTCCTCAAAAAACTAAAACTAGAGGTTCCATTTGATCTAGGCATTCCTCTTCTTGATATCTTTACAAAAGAATTAAACACATCATACCATAGCAATATATGCACACCCATGTTTATAGTGGCACAATTTGTAATAGCTAAATCTTGGAAACAGCCCAAATGCCCATCAACCAATGAATGGATAAAGATGTGGTTTTTTTTTTATATACAATGAAGTACCACTCTTACACAAAGAAGGATAATCTTAAATCATTTCTAGCTTAAATGCACCTTGAGACCATACTCTAAAGTGAAATAAATGGGTCACACGTGTGTAAATATTGCATTGTTTCTCTGTTGTGAGAAACTGAAAGTGTCAATAAGGACCAAAATGTATAATAGATATTGAGAAAAGGGAAGCAAATGTTCAAATGAGAAGAGGAACAAAGGAGGGGGAAAGGGAAAGAAAAAAGGGACAAGAAAAAAATGGAAACGAAGTTTTTCGTGGATAAAGAGTAAAGAAGGGTTGAAGGGAGGAGAGGGAAATGGGAAAAAAAAAGAAGCAAGGAAATTATATACAGGTAGAAATTCCCTATGATGAATGTTATCATTATGTATATCTAAAATGTACCAATAAAATTTTAAACACACACACACAAAACCCACCAAAACAATGGTGGCAAATGCCTATAATCCTAGCACTTCAAAGATTAGGAGAATCACAAGTTGAAGGCTAGACTGGGATATACAGCGAATTCAAGTCCAGCCTGTATTAAATTGTGAGACCCTATCTTAAAAAAACAAACCAAAACAAAACAAACAAAAAAATCCAAGAGCTTCAAATTCTCACTGGCCACAGTCAGTGCCTACTATTACCTTTCTCACACACTGAGTAAACAGTAGCTCTTCTGTCCATAATGATTCACATGCAATTTAAAAACTTGTCTGGCCCAGAGCTGAAGCATTTATAGATAACTCTAATTATCTGAAAGTTCGCACACCTAAAAAAAACCAAAGCAATCTCCATATAATGTTATAGTTTGTCTTTTTGTTTTGTTTTGTTTTGGTTTTTTTGAGACAGGGTCTTGCCATGTAGTTCAGGCTGGTCTTGAACTCACTATGTATCCTAGATTGGCCTCCAACTCTCCGCAATCCTCCTGCATCAGCCTTCCAAGTGCTGGGATTACAGGCATGTGCCACCACGCCCAGTTTAACTTCATAGTTTTTGTTTTGTTTTGTTTTGTTTGTTTTTTTTTTGCAGCACCGGGGATTGAACTCACAACCTCATGCCTGGCAGACAGGCGCTTAAGTCACTGAGCCAAACTCCCAGCCCTGGTTTTTTTTTTTTTTTGAGGCAGGATCGCACTATGTAGCACAAGTCAGCCTTGCACTCGCGTTGTAGCCCAAGCTGGCCTCGAACTCACAAAGCTCCTCCTACCTCAGGTTCCTGAGTGCTGGGATTAAAGGCGTGCGCCACCACGCCCGGCTTAAAGTCATAGTTTGAACCTACAGTATTTCTCCATTCTTATGTGATAGAATAAATTCAGTTCTTATTTTTTACAGCAACCCCTCAAGTATTAGAAGGCAGTGATAACTACCTCCAGGTTTTCTTTTCCTAAGTTCTTTAAAAACATTGCTCTTGTTTCTAATTTTTCCTTTGGCTGTATTCTTCTGAACATGTTCATGGTGACTATCAAAGTCTGTCTTTACATGGGTCCATGTGGCAGTTAGAAACACATGTTTTATAATCACTGGATTTGAGTTTTCTTGTCTGCTGTGTCCACCAGGATTATCTCCTAATATTGTAATCAAATGAAATCATGCAAATGATACCAGTTTATTAACTACAAAACATCAATATTCTTACTACTTGCATCATCATTCACACCTTATAAAGTACTCACATATACTTATGCTATCCTCTACAATGTGTTCAAAAATTCTATGTGCTGGACATCAGCATTTCCATAGATGGGAAACTGAAGAACAGAGAAGTTAAATAACATGTCTAACATTATATAGCTAGCAAGAGACAAAACCCAGGTCTGAGAAAAATCTCCTGGCTTTCCTAACAAATGTAAAGCATTTGCTAATATTTCAAGACAGAGTGAGGCAAGGATAGTCACAAGACTGTTGCCAGGCACAGTGGCACATGCCTGTAACACCAGCAGTTGGAAGGCTGAGGCAAGAGGATATGTGAGTCTGAGGGCATCCTGGGCTACATAAGGAGTTCAAGGCCAGCCTGAACTATATAGTGAGACCCTGTCTTAGAAAAAAAAAAGAAAGAAAGGAAGAAAGAAAGAAAGAAAAAAGTAATACTAGGAATTCAAAAAATAAATGGGCATTTGAACCAGAGTGGTCAGAAAAGTTTTATATGGAAAAGAGAGTATTCATCAAAGTGACCACCTTTTTTTTTTTTTTTGGTACCAAGAATCGAATCCACGATCTTGGGGCAGGTGCTGAGCTATACCCCCTACCCAATGCGACCATCTTTAATAACAGAATTTTATAAACTTTCTGAATTGTTTTCTCTTTTCTTTGTACTGGGTCTGGCCAAATTCGTACAAATTGGCTAAGGGAGAGGGGGCTGGGGATATAACTCAGCGGCGCAAGTTCAAGGTTGTGAGTTCGATGCCTGGTACAAAAGAAAAACAAAAACAGCAACAAATTGGCTAAGGGAACGAGTGGGTTTCAAAAAGGATGTGGTGAGGCGTGATCCCTTAGAGAAACTCAACTGTAGAGACATTCGGGCAGCCATAAGAATAGGTAGATCCAGGAACAGCAAAGACCATGCCGATGCATTTCGGACAGTCTCTACGATTAATGGCTAAAACAATATTTTAATATACAATATATCGTAATCCACGTGAGGTGGTGCTCTGGGAGGGTAGGAAGGTGACAAGTTCAACGTGAGCCTGGCATTTAGACTTAGTGAGACCCTCACAATTTAAATAAATTTAAAAGGACTAGGAAGGTAGGTTAGTGCAAAGGCCCTGGGTTCAATCTTCAGCACCACAAGTAATATTTTAAAAATTGCTAAAAGTCATTAAGCAACGGGATAAAACTGACAGAGTCCACTGAAATCTGTCAAGGGAACAAGGAATTCCAGCCAAGGAATGCATTTAAGAACTGTAGTTCAGACGGTTCTGACTGTAGCTTAAGGTTTTGAAAGTAAAAGTGTAGTTTACCATTATCCTCTTTTATCACCAGGTAGCTTTATATCCCAACCAGATTACAAAATTAAAATTTCAGCAGAAAAAAAATTCTGAATGATTACTCAAAAAATAAAACGACCTGCCCAAAGTCGGACAATTTAGGAAAACAAAATAGCGTAGCGATTTCCTGGGTAAGGGTCTTCCCTTTCCAGGCACTGGGCACAGCGAGCCACAAGAACAGGTGCGTGGCTCGGGTCGGAACTCGTTCGCCCGAGGTTAGGAGGCACAGCCGCCTTTTCACCACGGGGCGCCGCAGGGACTTCTGGGAAAGGTCTGTTCGCCCCAGTGTTTCATTCCCGGATGTCTGTGCGCCACCAGCTCGCTCCTGTTTTCCCCAACGCCCGAACTTGTACGGAATCCAAGTTACCTTTCCCAGGGTTCCGCTCATCTTTTATCGCTGCAGTCTCTAGCTGTGAAAATCAAAGATCCGCTCCAGCACCTATGATCCCTGGGAGTCTGAAAACGCTGACGAAACAGCCTTGGTCCGGGTCCGGTAACAATACGCGACCGACGTTCATTCCCGTCCTGCAGCACCTTGGTTCCGGCAGCTTTTGAGACTCTGCATCTGGAAAGACTGTCCACCCCTCTCCATCCCCCCCACACACTCCATTCTCACAACATCTCAGGTGTCACCTTCAGTGTGAGGCAGAAGGAGGATCATAAATCCGAGCGCAACTCGGGCAATTAAGCGACTTAGCGAGACCCAGTCTCAAAATAAATACAAAGGAGCCGGGCGTGGTGGCGCACGCCTTTAATCCCAGCATTCGGGAGACTGAGGCGGGAGGATCATTGTGAGTTCCCGACCAGCCTGGGCTACAAAGTGAGTTCAAGGTCAGCCTGAACTGCATAATGAGACCCTATCTCAAAAAATAGGGCCGGGGATTTAGCTCAGTGATATAAGCGCTTGCCTTGCAAGAGCGAGGTTGTGAGTTTGGTCCTCGCTACCAATAAATAAATAAATAAATAAATAAATGCAAAGGGATAGGGGTGTGGCTTGGTGCAAAGGCCCTGGATTTATAAATAAGTAAGTGCAAAGTTTATTGACATATCTGTGCCACCATTGTGCTTTACACATGAATTCGATATCACTTATTAAACTATGAATTATTCGTTGCTATTGCTTCCCTGTATTCATCTTCTTCAAAGACTCAGATTCTGATTAATTTATGCCAGCATCTAGCTCAGGATATGGGAATCTGACTTCTAATTTCGATTTCAAAGTTGATTGACCCTGAATGAATCTTTTTGACATTAAATTGCCTCATAGTGACTGAAAATAACTATCTGGTATTGTGAGATACAGTAACAGGAAAATATAAATAATTCAATAGGTGAGATACCAGTTTTGTGTGCAAAGCCCTATGGCAATACAGATAGCAGTACTACTTGAAAAATGGACAAGTCTTACCTCCACCACTGGGGTTTTTGTATGTTTGTTTGTTTTTTGGGACGGGTCTCACTTGCAGTTCAGGCTGGCCTTGAGCTCATTTTGTAGCCCAGGCTAGTAGCCAACGATCCTCCTGCCTCAACCTCCCGAGTGCTGGGATTACAGGCGTGTGCCACCATACCGGACCCACTACTGGTTATTGCTCAATAAAAACTCCTGGAATTTTAGAAGCTAATTTTTCTCCATTCCTCTGCCCTCTCTAGAAATGAATTTTTAAATTGATTAAAAACAAACATCTACCAAAACGTAGGCCACATGAAATCTTTTTAAATGTATGGGTTCATTTAATCCCCTCAACAGCCCTGTGAGACTGAGGATCATTACACCCATTTCACAAACAATTAACAGGCAGAAAGATGGTACCTAATAAACATCATTACGTAAGTGATGAGCCATCTCATTTCAGTGCTTGTGCTCCTGTTCCATAGAACTGTGACGGCAAGTTTGAAAAAGGGCAGGTCAAAGAGTTCTTTCCTTGTAGATACAATCTGGTAAAATACAGTTCCATCTTTTGTTGTTTATGCACACTGGGGAGTAGGGAAGGGAAAGGAACAAAGAAAAAATGGGACAGTAAGTTCTGTGAATACAGATGAAAAAAAATCCCAAGACAAATGAATATTTTAAAAGATCTGGAATCTAGAATCCAAAAGGGAGGTGAGGGCAGTCTGGCTGCAGCATCTGTCACCCCATGGATTGCCAGGGTTGATTCTGCTGATCTGACTGGCTAGGCAAGTGTCCCCTTCCTCCCTCACTGCTCCATGTGTGTCCCTCCTGAAGCTGCACTTTCAGTTGAAGAGGATGAGCACCCTAATGGAGGAGGACTGTTTCCTTGGTCAAGGTTATACAAGTAGCTGCACTCGCCTGCTAGAACCTCCAAACCAGCTCCCAAAAGGGAGGCAAATCAGTATATATGGTTGCAAAAACACCTTAGCAATATTGATAAATGTATTGGAATTAATATTGTTGCCAAACTGTACAGCTAATGTCATGTGTTATGGAAGCATATGAACTTACTAAGATTCCCAAAGGACGCTTTCATATAGATATAACCAGAAATTCATGCATATCTTTTGTCTGACTTACTTTTCTTTTGGCTGAGACAAAATACCTGACACTCAAAGTTAAAGGAAGAAGGATTTACTAAGCTCACAGGTGTAGAGGTTTCAGTCTATAATGAGTTAGCTACTAAGCTCACGCTTGTAGAGGTTTCAGTCTGTAATAAGTTAGCTCCAAGGCAGAGTTGCATGGCAGACAGGCATCACAGAGGAGAAACTGTTCAAGGTGGACGTAAGTTAGCAAAGCAAGCAAGTAGGGGACCAGGGACAACCCTTTTTATGTCCCTTATATTTTATCAGGCTATCTGCCTTCAGGGCAGATAGCATTCGAACCCTTAATCCTACGATCCTTAATCCAAGTACTGCACCATGAATCAATCCCATCATCACACACTATAGATCCAGCCACCTCTGAAAAGACTCACCTATGATCAAATGAGCCCTCGGGGGGATATAGACACAAGCCATAACATCCATCACTCTTAGCTACTGACTTATTTTGTATCCAGCCTCTAAAAACCAGAATATTCTTCGGAGAAACCAAGATATCTCAACACAGGTTACTTTGCAGGTCCAAGGCTCCTGCCTTTTTACTTTAATAGACTGTGAGCTCCCAAGGACAGAATGTACTTCAGTCATCTTTGCATCTCTGGCATTTAGTCCAGGATGTGGCCCATGGTAATACACATCTGGTAAACTGATTGAATACTTCCATCTTCTTTTTTCTCTTTCTCCTACCTACAACTCATCTTTTCTATGAAATTTCTTTTTTATTTAAATTTTTTTTTTTGAGGCAAGGTCTTGCTCAGTATTTCAGGCTGGCCTTGCATTCACTATGTAGCCTAGGCTGGCCTCCAACTTGAGGCAGTCCTCCTGCCTCAGCCTCCCAAATGCTGAGCTGACAAGCATGTGTAGCTGTGCTTGACTGTTTTTAATTTTTTAATTAATTAGTACATTTTGCAATACATAGTGATCACATTCACAAGGGGAGTTGGCATGTGTACATAGCATGTCTTAATTCATTTCACTTCCCTTTCCCCTCCCCTTTTCTCTCCCTCCATTTTCTATTATGACATTTCTTGTCTGCAACTTCATAGATGGCATGGAAAAAACAGGAATGGAAGAACTTACATAAAATATGGTTTCAGATTCAATTCTACATCTGTCATTTACCCATTATGTGGTTTTGAAAAGGTTCTTAAAAATTTCATAAAAAAGCAATGTCATGGAAGAGATGAGTTGTAGGTAGAAGACAGAGGGAAAAAAAAATGAAAGTATTCAACCGGTTCATCAGATGTGTACTAGTGTGGGCCAGGTCCTGGACTAAATGTCAGAGACGCAAAGATGAGTGAGGTACATCCTGTCCTTGGAAGTTCACAGTCTATTGAAGTAAGAAAGTAGTGAGTGGTGACTTCACGTTTGGCTAAAACTTGTAGGGACTAAACTAAAGTTGTAGGGACTTCAAGTTTGGCTAAAATGTAAATATAGAGGGAAAAAAACTGATAAGAAAAGAAATTAGAGTCAAATTGTTAAATGCCTGGCAAAAAGATTGCGGAAACTTTGATCCATCAGACCAGTGAAGGGTGAAATAGTGGAGGAATGACTAGAACCAAGTAATCTAACTGGAAGACTTACAGTAGTAATTTTAAAGAGAGGAGGACCTAAGGTACTGATGGAGATGGAAAGGAATCAAGATGAGAGAAATTAAGGCAGTAGAAGGGGAAGGCTTTGGTGACCAATTAGATGAGAGCAGTAAAGGGTGTTCTGAGTGATAATCTGAGATAGGTACTGAGCATCTTCAGCTAGGTAGTAGACAAGCCAGTTTCACATTCTCCCAGATGAGTTACCTGCTGCTGTCTTCTCTTTATCATCAGGAAACTCCTTTGGCCATCAGCCAAGGGTACCAAATAGTCTAAGGCTCATCAAGCCCACTTGACCTATTGAGAAAAGATAAAAAGAAAAGACTGAAGCAGTTGCCTCCACCTATAAAAGACTGCTTGAAGTCAGTCCTTGAGACCTAAATTCTAGATAGTTTTGCCCTTAATTGTGAGGGAATACTGGAAGAAAGGTAGCTATGATGGTAGAGCTAAAGAAGAAAACCAAATAGTAATTTTGCTTTCCAATCAGATTTTATTGGTACATTTTATTTTTATTTATTTATTTTTTAATTTTTTATTTATTTATTTATTTTTTTTTGGTGGCACCAGGGATTGAACTCACAACCTTGTGCCTGTCAGGCACTTAAGTCACTGAGCCAAACTCCTGGCCCTGGTTTTTTGAGGCAGGGTCACACTATGTAGCTCAGGCTGGCCTTGCACTTGCATTGTAGCCCAAGCCAGCCTCAAACTCACAATGCTCCTCCTACCTCAGCCTCCCGAGTGCTGGGATTAAAGGCGTGCACCACCACGCCCAGCTTATTGGTACATTTTAGACATACATAGCGATCACATTTATCATACAGAAACCAAATAGTAATTTGTGAACTTTTCACTTTTAAAGTGATTGGACAGTTGAGCATTGAAGTGGATGCCTGTAATCCCAGCACTCGAGAGGCAGAGGTAGGAGGAGTACCTTGAGTTTGAGGCTAGTTGGGACTACATAGTAAGTTCAAGGCCAACCTGGACTACAGAGTGAGATCCTGTCTCAAAAAAACAAAACAAATAAGATTAGACAAACCTCTTTTTATTTATTTATTTATTTATTTTTGGTACCAGGGATCAAACTCATGACCTTGCGCTTGCCAGGCGGGCGCTATGCCATGGAGCTACACCTCGAGCTCTTTTTTCCTCTTCCATGCCATCCTGCATGCTGCCATCAGAGCGATATTTTCCTTCCTTTCTTTCTTTTTGAAACAGAATCTCACTGTGTACCCAAGGATGACCTGGAACTTGCAGTCCTCCTGCCTCAGCCTCCCAAGTCCTGCAATAACAGGCATGTACCACTACACCTGGCAAATGTGATATGTCTAAACACAAATATGACCATGTCTGCCAAAACTGTTTAGTGCCCCACCTCTTGCCTATAGCAGGCCTGCCCAACAATACCTTCTATATGTGTATAGCCAGGCACAGCAGCACACAACTCTTAATCCCTGCACTCTGAGAGGCTGAGGCCAGGAGGATTGCAACTGAGCAATGTAGTGAGATCCTACTTCAAAATAAAAAGGAGCTGGGCGTGGTGGTGCATGCCTTTAATCCCAGCCCTCCATCAGTTGAGGTAGGAGGAGCCTAGTGAGTTCAAGGCCGGCCTGGGCTACACAGTAGCCTGAGCTACATAGTGCGACCCTGCCTCAAAGAACTAGGGCTGGGAATTTGGCTCAATGACTTAAGTGCCTGTCTGGCAGGCGTGAAGTTGTGAGTTTGATCCCTGGGTGCCGCAAATAAATAAATAAATAAATAAAACAAAATAAAAAGGGCTGGTAGCTCAGTGCAAAGGCCCTGGGTTCAATCCCCAGAATCAAGTTAATAAACAAAATTTTTTTAAAAATTTCTTTGTAGATATATAAATGTTCTATATCTTCTCTGTCCAACCACATATGGCTATTGAGCATTTGAAATACAACTACTGTGATTTAAGGACTATGTTCTAATTTAATTTAATCTTCATTAATTTAAATGTAAATGTAGCCCGGCATGGTGGCCCACACCTGTAATCCCAGCACTTGGGAGACTGAGACAAGAGGACTGCTGGCCAGCCTAAACTGCATAGTGAAACCCTAACTCAAAAAGACAATAAATAAATAAATAAATAAATATAGTGGCTCCATATTATGGCTTATAGGATCAAATCTAAACTCTTAAATATGCATACCAAGTCCTTTACTCTTTAGCTCCTATCTACCTTTCTAGGCTCATTTCTCACCTTTTCCAAAACAAATATTATTCCTCAGCCAGAATAAAATCCTCTAATACTCCAATCATGACATACTGTATTACATCTCTCTGCTTTTACGGCTATAATTTCCTCTGTTGAGACAGCATTTCTGTACTCATTCACCTAGAAATTCCTACTCCTCTTTCTAGACACAAGTGAAATATTACTTTTGTGACTGTTAATCATGATATGTCCACTTGACTAGAGTAAGAAATGCATAGCAGACTAGTAAAGCACGTTTCTTGGTGTGTCTGTGGATTATGGACATATCAGCGAGCACACTGAGGATGGGGAAAGCAGCCCCACTTGTAGGTGGCACTGATCAATAACCTTGCATCCTGGATTGGATAAAAAAGGGGCCCCATTTTTGAAGAGTTAAATCTTCTTGAGTGGATGTGTCCTATGCTGCCATTTCTTTTGGACACTGATCTCCAGTTTCTTCAGCCTTCTAACACAGACCCAGGCCAGCCACTCTCCAGGGAGCCTCCAGACCTGTGACCTTGGACCAGTGCTACAACCTTGATCCCTCTTGTTCTGCACCCTTCATCTTCTTTTTGTTTGTTTTTGTTTTTGTCTTTTTGAGACCAGGTCTTGCTATGCAAATTCAGGCTGGTCTTGAGCTCACTATGTAGCCCAGGCTGGCCCTGAACTCACAGCAACCCTCCTGCCTCAAACCTCCTGAGTTCTGGGATCACAGGCGTGCGCCGCCACGGCCACATCCTTTAATGTTTTTGGGTTGAGCAGCTCCTGGACCTCCAGCTCTCTGGCATGCACATGGCTGCTGAGAACTCTTCCACCTCTGACCCTTGAAGCCTACCTAATATATCCCTTGCATACTTATACATATATTTTCTAATGAACCCCAACTAATGCACTTTACCTATGCAGCTTATCCCAATCAACCTATAGGGATGGTGATGTCCCTTCTCTGTGCCCCAGTACAGTGCAGTGTAACTATTAGCCTATTTGTGCATCTTCTTCACTAGATTGTGAGTGAATATTCTTGACGAATATTCTACAGTTTTCTTTGTATCTTCTGCATTTGGCACAGGCCATAGACCATAATGAGACAAAACAATGTTGAATAATGAATCTGTGAACATTAAGAAGTCCCTAACTCTGTTTCAAAAAAAAGTTCTTAGATAATCTAACTATGGATTTTAGATTTTTTATAAGATCTTGCATCACACATACACACAACAAAAAAGGGAGGTAAAAAAATGTGGAGGTGCTTGGCCTTTCTGGATTTATTGTCACAAGCCAAATTTTAAAAGCTTTTAAAAAATAAAACTGTTCCAGTCTTCAGCACAGCTACACCAGAGAAAGCCTTAGGGGACAAGAGAACAAAGGGAGGCCATTTGGAAGACTATGTTTGATCTAAAGTTAAAGTTCCTTTAAAGTAATAATTCTATGGCCACCTTAATAAAAAGCATCCCAATGGTGCCAAAAAGCCCTTATATGACTTGCACAAAAATATAAATAAAACTACATCAAACTAAAAGCTATGTTAGCTTCAGGAGGACTTTCCTGCTTCTATTTTTTTTTTTTTTTTGGTATGCCTTGTTACTAAGAAAATCACACTTAAAAGGATAAAATATACAAAAGCCCAGAGGTTGAAGAGGGCTAACTACCTAGAAAAAGTCAGAAAGATATTGTGCTGGCTCCCCAACCTCTGCTGTGATTTTCTGTTTGTACAGGACTGGGCAGAGTGAGTTGTGATAATCTAGCCCCAGAGAGAGAGCTGAAGGATGATGAAAGAGACTGCAAGAGGCAGCTCAAGTGGGTAATGAGGTCATAGGAGCTTATAAGAGAGAGGGTGCAAAGAAACACCCACCAGGCAGCTAGGTATGCAACGCAGGCAAGACTCTGCAGAAGCCCTGCCTCTGTTCTGGTTGATCCAGCTCAGCCTCCAGCTCAAGGATACTGGATGAGTCCCTGCTACACAGAGCTCCTCCAGTTTAGAGATGCTGGGGTGTCTGGACCCCCCAAGAGACTGACTGTACTTCTGCACTTCTTTCAGCCTTTTTTATGTTGACCCACCTGTTGTAGTTTACACATTACTCAAAGTAAGATATCTTTCCTTACAGAAGAGGAAGAATTCTTTGTATTTCTGCTCCTCAAGGCCCAGATGGCACATATGTACTGGAAAACAGAATAGCCATAATTCCACTATATGTAGCAAACTATTCATAGCATCTGGTGTAATTTTCTTCTCTGCCAACCCAAGAAATGGGCGCGAATTTTAAAAACTCACAACATGAAAGCAATTTTTAAAATAAATTCCTCAGGTGATCTTCAGCACCTACAATCTGATATATTTTTTTTTTTACTTGAACACCTCTTTAGCTCTTTACATTAACTGCCTATGGACCCCTTCATCATATCTCACCTGAGCTTTTGTGTAGACTTTCTAATTTCTTTTTCTTTTTGAGACAGGATCTTGCTTACACAGCAAGCTAGACTTGAGCTCACTGTGTAGCCCAGCTAATCCACCAACTCATGGCAGTCCTCCTGCCTCAGCCTCCTGAGTGCTGAGATGACAGGAATGTGCCACCATGCCTGGCAGATCTTCTAATTGATCCAAGAGTTTTCAGTCTCTTTCCTATTCTAATTTGTTTTCAAAAACAATTTTCCTAAAGCACATATCATGCAGATAATGATTTAAAAAGCAAAACAGCTGGGCATGGTGATGCATACCTGTAATCCCAGCACTTGGGAGGCTGAGGGAGGAGAATTGTTGTGAGTCTGAGACCAGCCTGGGCTACAAAGTGAGCTCAAGCCCAGCCTGAACTTCATAGTGAGACCCTGTCTCAAAAAGACAAAAAAAAAAAAAAAAACCTCCCTTCAACAGGTATTTATAGACTCCAATGTAACAATACTTTTTTTTTGAGACAGTGTTTCACTATGAAGTTCAGGCTGGCCTTGAACTCACTTTGTAGCCCAGGTTGGCCCAACTACTGGGATTACAGGCATGCACCACCATGCTGGTAACAATATACTTCTTACCTAGATGTCATGATCTAGCTCCAGTTTACCATTCCAACCACTTCTATTTGTATACTCATTCCTCCTACCACACTGCCAACTTTCTCTTCAACACATTTTCTTGTACCTCTGTTATGGACTTTATAATTTGTTTTATCACTGTTGGAAGATATGTTTTTTCCAGACTACTAGACCGTGTTTCTTGATTTTAGGATCCTTGTCTGATTCAACTGTTTCTTGCAACATCTCTGTAGTACTTATGCATCACAGGTACCATAAAATCTTTGTGACTGAACGTTGGTTTTCCTTAAAAATGCTGAAACTTTGGCTCCAACATTTGCTAATCAAAATAGAGCTGATTGTTATAAGCTACTTTTGCTTTAGCCCCTACAAATTTTTTTTTCTTTTTAAAGAAAGTGTGTTAACTCGGCACGAAGGTGCACACCTATAATTCTAGTTCCTCTGGAGGCTGAGGCAAAAGGATTCCAATTATGTGATCAACTTGAGTAACTTAGTAAGACCCTAAAAAAAAAAGACATAACTCAGTGGTAGAACACTTGCCTAGCATGCATGAGGTCCTGGGTTTAATCTCTAGTAATACAAAAAATAGGGAGAGGGTATATGCGTGTGAAGAGATTCAATCATAAAGCATTTGGAGAATACAGAAAAGTGAAAACAAACCATGCTACCTAAAGACCACCAGTATGTTAACATTTCATTATGATTTTCTTTCCTCATATCTTCTTTGTTTGATTTTTTGAGATGAGGTCTTCCTATTTGCCGAGGCTGGTGTGGAACACATGGGCTGAAGCAATCCTCCTGAATAGTTCCTGCAGGCACAGTGCTGCTTCAGGCTTTTTTCCATGTCTTTTCAAAATAATTTTAATTATTTTTTTTTTTTTTTTGCGGCACCGGGGATTGAACTCACAACCTCGTGCCTGCCAGGGCAGGCGCTTAAGGCACTGAACCTAACTCCCGGCCCATGGCCCTGGTTTTTTGAGGCAGGGTCGCACTATGTAGCTCAGGCCGGCCTTGCACTCGCGTTGTAGCCCAGGCGGGCCTCGAACTCATAGCGCTCCACCTACCTCAGCCTCCCGAGTGCTGGGATTAAAGGCGTGCACCACCACGCCCGGCAATAATTTTAATTTAATCTGCATATAGTTTTAGGGAAAGTTTTCTTCCTAGCGTTTTATGACATGAGTTATTTTCTTGCTTATTAAAAACTCACTGCAGAGCCGGCATAGTGGCGCACACTTGTAATATTAGCTCTGGGGAGGCTGAAGCAAGAGGATTGTGGTTTTAAGATCAGCCTGGGTTACAATAGCAAGACCCTGTCTAAAACAAAAAAACAAAAAACAAAAAACAAAACAAAACAAAAAAACCAAAAATTCTGCAGTTTTTCATTTTGTAGTCATATAATATAACATTATAAAGATGTCACTGGGATCTATATTGTTTCTTTTGGTTTAGCAGAGTTTAAGAATTTCAAATTAAAGATTTGAAACTCATGTTGAGGATTTTGGTGTATTTTATTATTTTGTTATCTCTTTACTTCTCTGTATTTCTTGTTTTACCATACCTTCACAAACACTGAATATAAATATATTTTTAAAAATGTTCCAGATTTTCAAATATTCCAAAAATTTTTGTCTCAAACTGGATACAGTGGCAGACTTGTAATCCCAGCAATAATTTAATATCCTTAGGAAAGGTATATTTACCTAGGTTAGAAGTGCTTTGATTGATCATTTAGAATTCATTCTTATTGAAGTTAATAGTTCTCATGAGCCAGTAGAAGTAGCGCATACTTATAATCCCAGCACTCTGGGAGGCGGAGATAGCAGGATTACAAATTCAAGCCTAGCGTAGGCAATTTGGTAATTTAGTGAGAGATCTTGTCTCAAAATTAAAAACAAAAAACAAAAGCTGAGTGTTGTGGTGTACTTCTGTAATTCCAGCACCAGGGAGCCTGAGGCAGAAGGATCACTGCAAGTTTGAGGCCATGCTGGACTCCACAGTGAGTTCAAGGCCAGTCTGAACTACTTAGGGATACCTTGTCTCAAAAAAAGTGAAAAAAATAAAGAATAACTAAAAAGGTTAAACTGAAAAGGCTTTGCAAATTTGCTAGCTTAAATTTGTCCTTTTTCATTTTTTTTCTAGCCAATCAATATTTTCCCCCCTGGATGCCTACACAGTTGTCACCATCTACTTCCTGACCCTAGCAAGGGGTCTGACCCATGACCTAGCCGAGCAGGTTTTCTTCATCCTCCTTTGCACAGTATAGAAGCCCTTCACCTCAACGAGCCAGAACAATCTCATCAACCCCAGGGCTGGCACACGTGCTATAGGACCCTGTTCGCCCACACCATGAAAGGGCTGAACTAGAGAAAGGGTATGGTGGAGGTCACAGAGGCTCCAGAGACCTACGTGTAGAACTACAGCCCGACCCGCCACCACAGCATTACTCTTTACCAGCCAGACCAGGAGCTGCCTCAAAGCCTGGCCAGGACCGGAAGGAGGAGGAGCTGGTGAAGGGTAGGAATTGCACTGCTAAGGGCAGGACACAGCTGGAAATAAAGCCAAGGAGAATGAGGAACAGAAGAGAAACATAAAATGTCTGAACTAAATAACCAAGTTTGACATAAGGGCAGAACAGCACAGGTCCCTGTCATTTTCATTTTTCACTGTTAGTATAATTGAACTTTTTTTTTTTTTAATCCCAATGTAAGCCCGGCGTGGTGGCACACGCCTTTAATCCCAGCACTCGGGAGGCTGAGGTAGGTGGAGCGCTGTGAGTT
>RJWM01003521.1:39425-84835 GCA_004363535.1 Dasyprocta punctata | reverse complement strand
GAAGATACTGGCTTGGGGTCAAAGAACACTATACTGGGACTTAGGAACTCTGGTTCACTTTATTTACCTTCGTGACCTGGAGCAAGTGACCTGCTCTCTAGGTCTCAGCATCCAGATCTGTAAAATGTGAGTGATAGGCTAAGACCTCTAAGATCACAGGAAAAGTCAAGGAGATAGGGTTCACTTCTAAAACTCTTATACTCCATTTTGACCAGAGCAACTCCTCTTTTATTCATTATTATAAAACAAAAACCCAAGGGCCCTTTTTATTCTAGTAGTTTTAGGTTCGATTATTTTGCTGTACATAGATAGTTACCTGGTAGGAGAACCATTTATGATTATTGCCATTTACAAGAGGAAACTAGGGGCCAGGGATTTAGCTCAGCAGCACAAGCACCTGCCTGGCAAGCGTGAGATTGTGAGTTCAATCCCTGGTACCAAAAACAACAACAACAACAACAACAACAACAACAGGAAACTGGAGCTCAGTGCAGGAAGCCAGACCTTCCAGTTCTTTTATAGTTCCTACTCCCTTTCTAAATCCAGTACCACCCTCTCATTCAGAATTCCAACTCTTTCAGAAATAGAGCTGTTTAACATCTTGGGGTGTTTTGTTTTTGTTTTTTTGGAACTCACAACCTCGCGCTTGCCAGGCAGGCACTTATGCCACTGAGCTAAATCCCTGGCCCTGTTTTTTTGAGCCAGGGTCTCACTATGCAGTTCAGGCTGGCCTTGAACTCACTTTGTAGCCCAGCGTGGTCTCCAACTCACAAGGATCCTCCTGCCTCAGGCTCCCAAGTGCTGGGATTAAAGGTGTGCAACACCACGCCCAGCTCCACCTCGGGGTATTTCAATGTGTATATCCTTACCATAAAATGACAAGCAAATCTTTACCCTAGACCACTTGAGGTACCAGTTCCTTATCATTAAAAGAAGGTATGCAGAGTAGCACAGAAATCACCCTGGGTTGATAATGTAGTTTTGGCACAAAAACTAGTGCCTGATCTCCCAAAGGACTCTCCTATATACTTGGCTCTGTGGCCCTATAGTAGTCACTTTGCCACTTGAGTTTTGACATATTTTCTTCTACAATTTTCTGAGTTATAATGGTTGTTGTGACTTGTGTCTAGGTGTCCCCGAAAGCCTCATGCAGTCATATGTGGGACTTTTCAGAGGTGGCTGGATTTAGAGTGTGTGTTCTGGGTGTGGATAATGATAATGGGAAGGCCCACCCCTGGGTGTGAGTGCTACCAGCTCTGAGGGTGTGCAGCATAAGGGACAGAAAGAGGGCTGCTGTTGTTGTTTGTCTCTTGTTGCTTTTGCTGCCTTCTGACTGCCATGAACTGTTTCTCCTTTGTGATGCCTCTCTGCCATGCCACCCTGCCTTGCAGCCAACGGATTATGGACTGAAACTTCTACAAACTGTGAGCTACAATAAACTTTTCCTCCTTTTAACTTTTGAGTATCAGTCATTTTGTCTCAGCAACAAGAAAAGTAACTAAGACAATGATTCTTCAAAAATTTCAATCTTTTGCCTGGTTATGGGGCACATACCTATAATCCTAGCACACAGGAGGACAGAGGCGAGAGGATTGTGAGTTTAAAGCCAGGCTGGGTGACAGTGAGATGCAGGCTGGCCTGGAACATAGCAAAAGCCTGTAATAGAAAAAAAGAAAAAAGAAAAACAAAGCTTTTTAAAATTTTGTGCTGTCGAGTAATAATATCAACATAGTGCTTTCTTTCTAAAACACCATCACAGAATATTTCTCAATTGCTCTTCACCACAGTCTTAAAAAGTAAGAAGGACTCTTACCCTCATTGCAAGATGAACAAACTAAGGCTCGAGGAATCAAAGACTTGCTCAGAAATCACACAATTAGAAAGTGAACTTGGGCTGGATATATTGGTACATGCCTATAATCCCCTCCCCAACTCAGGAGGTTGAGGCAGGAGGATTGTTGTGAATTCAAGACTGGCCTGGAGTACATAGTAAGTTCAAGATCAGCCTGAAATACATAATAAGACATTTAAAATAAATAAATAAATAAAAAACAGAAAAGGAAAGGAAAAGAAAATGAACTTGGGTTTTTGGTGCTTTCTTCATTCATCCACTACCACTTACCAATATCTCATTTGATAATTGTTAACTGGAGACCCATATTCACTCCAGTTTATTGTTATTACAGAGTTCCTGAGCAGTAAGTCCCTCTATCCCCAGAGCCATATGGAAGAAAACAAAAGGTACTAACAGTTATTTCTCCTCAGTCAAATAAATAAGGAATTAAAGCCATGGCAAACTGTTTTAGCCAGGCAGAGTGACATGTGCTTATATAGTTTCAGCTATTCTAGAGGCTGTCCCGAAAAATCTTTGAGCCCAGTGTGGGTAATGTGAGATTAAAGAGAGAACGCCTGGCTGGGTGTCCATGCCTGGAATTCCAGCCCTCTGTGAGACTGAGGCAGTAAGATCACAAGATCAAATTCAATTTGGGCAATTTAGCAGCTTAGCCAGAACTTGTCTCAAAATAAAAAATAAAAAAGGCCTGGAAATATAACTTTGTGCAAAGGCCCTGGGTTCCATCTTTAGTACCTAAAAGATTTATTTTTTTTTTTATTTTAAAGATAGTAAAATTCAATGAAACATAACAGAACAAAGTCAATCAAAACAAAGCAGTAGAACTGGTACAGAACTTCAAAGAAAGATACTATGAAAACAATAGCTACTATAGTATATCTTGTTATTTTCAGAATAGTTGACAATTCCAACAGGTATAGTGAAATTAAACAAAAAACAAAACACAATAAAACCAATAAAAACAGAATATAAAATAAAGCAAAAAAAAATTAATCAGAATAAAGCAAAACAATGAGAACAATATTGGGCCTTGAAGACAAGACAGAAGAGAATCCCCCATATTTGCTACATTGCCTACTGTCCTCTTCCAAAGAGATGCTCAGGCTGCTGGCCCCAGGCCTGCAAAATCAATGAAACAATACTGGCATTTAGTTGCTTTATGTACCTTAGTTGCTATCAATTTAGATAGACCTCTGAACCAGCAGGTTGCTTACGGTGGGGAGGGGGGTTGACCTTGATTGTTAGCTGGTGCGCTGGTAGGCATACGGGAGGTGCATGTTTCTCTTCCTGGGGTCCGCGCTGGTTGGATAGTCCCCTGGAAGGCAGACTAGTTATCTTCTGGTTGGAGCCGCCCTGACCCAGTGGGGCAGGTTCTCGAGAGGCCCGTCTCTTTCTCTTTCTGGGGTCTGCCTAAAAAAATTTTGTTATTAAAAAGAGAGGTTAGAAAACTCCTACCCAACCCATTTATCTGCCTAATTAGAATTTGTAGTGGAAGACAAACCACTTTGTTTTTCTCTGAAAGAAATTCTTCTCTGACTAGTGAGAGAGACTGTGTACAGATAGTAAAAGGTAACATTTTAAATGAAGAGGACTCAACTTTTTTTTTTATTTAAGAGAAAAAAGACACAGAAAAGAAAGGCAAAAAGCAAAAGAGACAAACAACAGCAACAAATCTAATACAATAACATTATAGGTTTACCAGACAAGTTGATAGGAATTTGACAATTGTTGCAATATTGCATTTCGCTACCTTCAAAAGGGTTGTTTAGATTAACAGATATAGGCATGTAAAATTGATCTAATCATATGAGTATTAACTGTTCTTTTTCAATAACTAATACATTTAGTAGTATAGTCATTTAACTATCTTATTAAACATATATACAAATTTATGTCTTTCCTTTTCCAAACTTCCTTCTTTCTTCCTTCTCCCTATCCCAATTACTTTTGCTCTTTGAGCAGTTTCTTACCCTTACACAGCATTTATTGTAGATTTTGGATCGTATATACTTTTTCAGTTTCTTATACTAGGGAGACAATATGGTATTTACACATGTGAGTTTGATTTATTTCACTTATGTGTATGGTCTCAAGTCACATCCATTTACTCATAAAAGTCTCGATGCAATCTTTCTTGATAACTGAGTGATACTCCATTGTATAAAAATACCACATCTTTTTTATCCATTCCTTGACTGGTGGACACTTGTGTTGTTTCCAAGATTTTGCTATTACAAATTGTGTTGCTATAAACATGGGTGCACATATATCACTGTGGTATGATGTTTTCAATTTTTCTGGGAAAATGCCCAGAAGCAGGATAGCTGGGTCAAATGGAATCTCTAATCCTAGCTTCTTGAGCAGTCTCCACACTGATTTCCACAGTGATTGCACCAGTCTACACTCCCACCAACAGTGGAGAAGAGTTCCTTTTTCCTCACAGCCCCTCCAGCATTTTTTATTGGTTGATTTTTTGATCTTGGCCATTCTTTCTGGGGTGAGATGGAATCTCAGTGTTGTTTTAATTTGCATTTCCTGAATGATCATTGATGTTGAACATTTTTCATGTATTTGCTATTTGTATTTCTTCATATGACAAGGGTGTATTCATCTCAGGTGCCCATTTTTGGATTGGGTCCTTGAATTTTGGGGGCCTCCTTTTTAAAAATTCTTTATGTGTTTTCGATAGAAGTCCTTTGCCTGAGGGACGGTTGACTAAGATATTTTCCCAATTTGTGGGTTTTCTTTTCACTCTGTTGGAGATTTCCTTTGACATGTGAAAACTTTTTAATAAGATGAAATCCGAGTTGTTGATTCTGGAAAGCATTTGCAATGCAGTTTGATTTTTGTTCATGAACTCTCTGCCCACCACTATGTCTTCAGGTTTTCTACCTACTTTGTCTTCCAGCAGATTTAGTGTCTGTTGTAATGTTTAGATCTTTGATCCATTTTGACTTTAGTTTAGTGCATGGTGATAGACATGGATCTAGTTTTAGTTTATGGCATATGGAAAGCTAGTTTTTCCAGCACCACTTATTTCTTCCAATGTACATGTTTGGCCCCTTTGTCAAAGATGAGGTGACTGAGTATGTTTGTAAGTGTGGCTGTATCTTCTAATCTATGCCACTGATCTTCACGTCTGTTTTTATTCCAATGCCATGCTAATTTTATCACAGTAGCTTTATAATATAGTTTCAAGTCAGGAACTGTGATGCCTCCTTTCTTATCTTTGTTGCCCAGAATTGCCTTTGCTATTCCAGGTCTCTTCTGGTTCCAGATTAATTTTAGGGATGATTTCTCTAGCTCTGTGAGGTAGGCAAGTGGTATTTTGGTTGGGATTGCATTAAATCTGTATAACAATTCTGGGAGAATGGCCATTTTCACAATATTTGTTCTTCCTATCCATGAACAAGGAATATCTTTTCATTTTCTGGGATCCTCTTTGATTTTCTTTTTCAGAACAATGTAATTTTCACTGTATAGATCTTTTACTTCCTTTGTTAGATTGATTCCTAGGTATTATATTTTTTGGATGTTATAGTGAAGGGTGTGGTTTCCCTTATTTCTCTCTCAGTGAGTTTATTGTTTGTGTACAGGAACGCTATTGATTTTTGAGTGTTGACCTTGTATCCAGCAACATTACTGAATTTGGTTGTCATATCTAGAAGTCTTTCAATGGATTTTTGGGGGTCTTCTATGTAGAGTAAGACTCAACTTTTAAAAAGATTCTACTTGTTAGTCATTTCTACTTTGGTAAAAGTTTCTTCCTTCAGGAGATCTTCTAAATTAGGTATAAATATTATAGGCAGTCAGGCAGGGTTGGACCCTCGAGAGGTCAATGGAGAAGACAACTGTTGCTGGAGGTGTATTCACTGAAGGCTGGGCTTCAAGAAAAAGAATTACTCACTCATATACTTCCCCTAGGAATGAACAGCAGTAATTCATATTCTAAGTAGGCATCCAGCACCAAAACCAAACCTTCTTAACCCACACCTTCCAAGAAAGTCCTTGCCTATCCCATGTGTGCTTGCTACATGACTTGCTTCCCAGTTTGATCGCCCTTTAATCAAATTACCCAAGCAACTATAGTTGTTATAAACTTATCGGTTGACTATAGTTGTGTCCCACCTCACACCCATCCTGTGATTTGCCACTGGATCAATACTACCTAAGTGACTATATTCATGATCTTATTGATTGGTTATAGTTCTGTCCCAGTTTAAGCCTTCGTCACCTTGTGGCTTTACTCAATAAACACCCTTCAGAAGTGGGGTTGGCAGGTAACCCACTTTTCAGGGTCCCTTCTGTCCCCCTTGGATGGACACTTTCTTTCTCTCAATACATTCTTCCTACTCTTAACCTCTATTGTTCCTAGAATTCATTTCTCAATTTTAGAGAGGATGAACTCGGTGTTTCAGACATCGACCAGGTTGGGAATTTTGTTCCCCTATATTATTACCAGTCCAAGATGTTGTGATTCTTGGTTTCTGCTTTGTTTTTGTTGTTTTGTTTTTTGAGAAGGATTTCACTATGTAGCCAAGGCTGGCCTTGAATTCACAGGGATTCTCCTGCCTCATCCTCCCAAATACTGGAATTATGTGCCTGCACCACCATGTCCAGTGTTTCTGAGTTTCTACAATTGTATTACTAAGATCATAAAGTCTGTAAGAGCTTGTCATTTTAATTTTTATTTTACTTTATTATTATTATTATTATTTTTGGTGGTGGTGGCAATCAAAACTCACGACCTTGTGCTCACCAGGCAGGTACTTATGCCACTGAGCTATATCCCCAGCCCCTTATTTTGCTTTTCGAAACAGGGTCTTGCTGTGTAGTTCTGGCCGACCTTGAATTTACTATGTAGCCCAAACTGACCTAACTCTGTTACCCTCCTGCCTCAGCCCCCTGAGTGCTGGGATTACTGGCGTGCATCACCACACTCGGTTTAAAGAGCTTGTAATTCTTGTGAAACAGCTCCTAGACAACTCTCCTTCCCTATGTGCCCTGCAACTCCAATCCATAACTAGTTTATATTTAGATGTTCAATGAGGACATATGAAAGTTATGACACACTTATAAGTGGATTACTTTATCCTATTCAATTAAAGTGACAAAAGAAAAACAGCATGCAACCATTAATATATAACTTATAGTTTATTCTATTGTGTTAAAATAGATACACGGGGTGGGGGGGTAGGAAGAAAGTCAAAGGTTAACCATGACATCACGCTTGTTTCCGGTTGGTGTGAGAATAATTTTTCTTTCCACTACAGTTTTCCTTAAAAAAAAAAAAATTAAGTTCAAACATGCCAAGCCACACGTGGCACCGCCAATTTACCTCCAAGTTAGGATATAGAGATGAGTCATTGCAAAGGAGGAGCCAACAGGACTTTGGCAAGGGCTGGTTTTGAAGGGGAAGGGGAGGGACAGATACCGGCCACAGGAGACAATAAGCTCAGACTAAATTCAACCCGGAAGCGCTGACGGTGGCACAACACCGGGCAAAATCCAGCTGAAAACCTGACTACAACGTGGCAAGGGCGGTCCGCAAAGGTCAGGCAGAACGAACCAAGCCCACCGCCCTTTGGCCGACGCCACACTAGCTCCGCCCTTGTCCTTCTCCATTGGTCCCCTGAGGCTCGCTTGGTTGCGAGGGCCCGCCCCTTCTGGGCTGAGAGTTTTCCGCCTCCGCTTGAACTGGGCGGCCATGCAGAGTGTGGCGGACTGAGAAGGGTGGGGCAATTTTGTCTTTCCGTAATGACTGACTCCCAACCAAGGGCTCTGCTGGCGTTCCTCCTTAGTCATCTTCTCCCGGGACCCAAAGGAAACAGGTGGCTTGCCACTAAAATGATCCTCATTTGAGAGCTGGGCATTTGTGTGAAGTGCACACCTCTCCAGCCCTGCCTCCAATTCCCTGGGGTTTTAGTTTCCTAGAGATGATGTCATGAACAAAACTTTCCCAAGGTCCTAATGCCCGCTTTTAGGAGCTCATACCCATTGAAAATCAGAATGTTTTCATAGAGATTGAGTTACCATATAATTTATTATTCAAACGGGGACAGCTTTGAGGGCCTATCAATTACCGTCGGCCCAACAGGCGTAAAGGGTATAAGCCGCACCATCTAGAGATCAGCAGTTTTTAGGTGTTTCTCTTTTTCTTTCTTTGTGGTGATGGAGACTGAACCCAAGACCTTGCTCATACTAGGCAAGTACATGAGCTATACCCACAACTTCCGCGCCGTTCAAAAACTGTAAAATACATATAATAATTTTCCATTTTAGTACATTTTAAGCATACAATTAATTCAGTGTGATGAGAATCACAATATCATAGGAGTATCATCATGTATTTCCAAAGTTTTTCTTTATTGCAAACAGAATCTCTATACCCATTAAACAATAACGCCCCTCCAACTAGCCCTTGGTAATCTCCAATCTATTTTATCCCTACGAATTCTTCCATTCTAGATATTTTATATAAAAGGAATTATACAATATTTGTCCTTTTCCATCTGGTTTATTTCACTTGGCTTTTTTGTTTGTTCTTAAAGCTGGGATTGATTTTATGCCAGGTGTGAATTAGAGGTTCTGCTTTACTTATTTCCCCAAATGAATATTCTCTATCATTTTCTTCTTTCCATGTTTTGGAATTTAACTTACTTTCTTTTGATAATGCTATGAGTTAATCCTTGTCTCATAATTTTTCAGTCTTCCTTGTTTTCTAATACAATTTAACATAATATTTTCAAGATTCATCCTTATTGGGGCATGTGTCAAAACTTCATTTTATGGCTGCACAACTTTCCCATATACGAATGCTCAAGTATTTATCCATTCATGTTTATATACATTTAGGTTGTTTCTACCTGTTGACTATTGTGAATAATGCTATAATCATTTGTAAGCAAATATATATATATATATATATTTTTTTTTTTTTTTAACAGTACTGGGGAATGAACCCAGGGCCGTGCACATGCTAAACAAGTGTTCTACCGCTGAGGTACGTTCCCAGTCTTTTTTATTTTGTTGTGAGACAGGGTCTAAATTGTCCATGCTGGCTTAAAACTCAGTTTTCCTGCCTCAGTCTCCCAAGTGGCTGAGATTACAGGCATGCACTCCCATGCCCAGCTATAAGTATTCGCTTAAGGGTCCCGCTTTCTTCACATCCTCACCAACACTTATTTTTTATTTTTGTTTTTTATATTTATTTATTTTTATTTTTTAAAAAATTTTAAATTTATTTTTGTTTTTTAAAGCCATCCTAGTATTCTTTTTTTTTTTTTAAAGGAGGAAAAGTTTATTTAACTCCTAGTTTGTAGAGGTTTCAGTCTGTAATCAGCTGGCTCCAAAGCAGAATGGCACATGGTAAAAGGGCAACAGTTCATAGTGGTGGAAAACAACAAAAGCAACAAGTGAGGACCATCCTAGTATTCTTAAATCATATCTTATTGTGGTTTTGGTTTGCATTCCCCTAATGAGGAATGGTGTTGAGCATCTTTTCATGACTTACTCATCATTTGTACAACAGAAGACATGTCTATTCAATAACCCTCTCTCATCCCCTTTGACAGACAGAATCTCCATAAATTACTGTTGCCCAGGCTGTACTCAAACTTGAGATCCAACTGTCTCAGCCGCCTATGGTGCTAAGATTACAGGCATGGGTCACTATGACTGGGATTTTGGCTTGTTTTGAGATGGATTGTTCATCATTTTGTTGTTGAATCTGTAAGAGTCCTATGTATATATTCTGCTTTTGGGGGTTCTTTCTTTCTTTCTTTCTTTCTTTTTTTTTTTTTTTTTTTTGAGACAGGATCTTACTATGCAGTTCGAGCTGGTCTTCAACTCACTTTGTAACCCAGGCTGGTCTCAAACTCGCAATGATCCTCCTGCTTGAGCCTCCCGAGTGCTGGGATTACAGGTGTGTGCCACCATGCCCGGCTATATGTATATTTTGGATATTAATATATTCTAGATATTGATTCCTTATCAGGTCTATGATTAGCAAATATTTTTCTTTTGTTATGTGAGTTGTCTTTTTCACTCTCTCCATAGTGTCCTCTGATGTACAAAAGTTTTCTTCTATTTTTTCTTTCACTACTTCTGTTGTTGGTGTCATATTTAAGAAATCATTACCAAATTCAAAGTCATGCAACCCATCTCATTTTACAGGTGTAGAAATTGAAGCTTACAGGGGAAAGGCCTGAGGTCTCAAGGTCACAGAAAATAAATGGCAGCTAGACTAAGACCCAGGTTTCTTTTCACGGTTAATGTTTAAAAATAATTTTAAATTTTTTATTTATTTTTTAATTTTAACAATTTTTTAAAAATTAAAAAATAATTTAAAAATCATTGAGTGGAGGTTTATTTGCAATAATAAAATACTATGATAGAATGAAAGCTTCACTATAAGTTCTATTCAACCCAGCTATTCCTTTTCTTGGTATGTTCCCAAGAGAATTAAAAGCATCAGACCACAGTGATATATGCACACCCATGTTTATAGTGGTACAGTATGTAACAGCCAAGTCTTGGAAACAGCCCAAACACCCATCAACTGATGAATGGCTAAAGAAGATGTGTTTCTTTTATATATATATATATGAAACATATATATATATATATGTATATGTACACACAAACACACACAATGGAGTGGCTATAAAGCAAGATAATCTTGAGACATTTCTAGTTAAATGGATGCACCTTGAGAACATACTCTTAAGTGAAATAAACCAGACACACATGTGTAAATATTGCATTATTTCTCTGATGTGAAAAAACCAAAAGTGTAAATAAGGACCAAAATGTGTAATACATATGATGAAATAGGAAAAAACATGTTTGAATTGGAAGGGGAACTAGGGCTAAGAGGAAGGAAAGCAAGGAAGGTATTTTGTCCCAGCAATGAGAAAAATAACTAAGACACTCTTCAACATCATAAAATTTGGAATGGAGAGAATACATGAGAGGAATTCTTAGATCTTGTCCTATTGAAGTAGGGGATGGTGAGGTCATACCCATATTCTGTTGTGCTTTTTTAAAAAGTATAGGATGAGCCAAATGCAGTGGCTTGTATCTGTAGTCCCAGCTACTTGGGAGGCTGAGGCAGGAAGAGCACTTGAACCCAGGAATTTGAGGTCAGTCAGGGCAATATAGTGAAAGTGTTTCTCTCTCTTTTTTATCCTTTCTGTTACTCCTCCTTCTCTCTCTCTCCTTCCCCTCCCCTTCTTCCTTCTTCTTTCTTCTCCTCACCCTCCTCTTTCTTCCTCTTCTTTTGCAGTATTAGGATTGAATTCAGGGCCTTCACAATGAGTTACATTCCCAGCCCTTTTTATTTTTAATTTTGAGATGGTGTAGCTAATTTGCTAAATTCTCCAATCTGGGCTCAAACTTGCAGCCCTCTTGCCTCTGCCACCCAAAGTAGATCCATGTCATAAAAAAAAAAAAAAGTATGTGAAAGCTTTTGCTCTTGGAAATTTTTAAATATTTCTACCCAGAATTGAGGTTACAAAAGCTATAAAAGCTATAAACATTTAATTTTGTAGGCAGAGCCGTTGCCAATTGTATCTCCTTTTTCCAAATCTTTCCACAACCTTCACACTTCTGAGCCAATATCTAAACAAACCTGAAAGAAAGTTGAATATAATACAATTTTTTGTACTTGCAGAGTGTATCTCATTTCAGGAACATAAAAAGGCATGAAAACATCCTACTTTGCACCTGTCCAAGATTCTACAAAGTATTATAGTTAGTACTTTTTTTATCCTCCCTGTAAAAATCAGATATTGTATTACATCATATTTTCTAGTTCAGTTTCTCTGTTGAGCATATGAGAGTACAGTGTTTGATTCTAAACTCTTTTTAGTTATGTAGTCTCACTGCTAACACAAGAAACCCTTAGCCAGTGTGAAGTGCTATAAAATTTGATTTCTAGTTAAAGTTTACTCAGAACTGCCAGAGTTAGCAAATAAAAATAGCATGCCAGTTATATTTTAATATGAAATTTGAAATTTAAATTTTACTTGGCATTCTATACTTTATCTGGCAACCTAATATATACTATACTAGTATTCATTCATTATCTCAATTTAGCATGTGTATATTGAACACTATTAGTTTAAAACATTGGGTTAGGCTTTGTAGGTTAGACTGAATGTAAAATTTATGCCCTCAAGGGATTTATAATTATTGGGAAAAAAAGAGAATTATAAATAAGCAAAGAAAGACTACATGTGTAATACTACTGCATAAGACTGTCAAACTTTTCATATTTTATATCTTTGGATTTTGAATCTTGATTCTTTTCAGGTATTTGCATTTGTAGGAACAGAGCACTTCTGTAGTGAAGCTCTGTCTTAGTATCAGTATGGCTTTGCCTATTCTTGGTTATTAAACTATAAGTATCTGTTATTGAACAGGATTGTCTAACATTTTAATTCTCCGTATAGTAAAGTGAGAAATTAGAAAACTAAATACCTAAATTCTTTTTAAAATCGTAATTTCAAATTTGCTTTATCTTGTGATTGATATTTTATCGATAGTGGTTTGCTACTTGTTGTGGTGGATTAACCAATGGTCTATTTGTGATACCCAGCTGAACTGAATATGCATGATGTTGGGTGTAGAAGGCCCCCTGAGGATTGTTGCCAACCGCATAAAAGGAGAACTGGAGGGGAAGATGTTTGCTGTTGATTCTCCTAGAGAAGCTTGTCATGCTGGGTTTCCTGATATGAACCCAGCTGTTATCATCATTGGAGGAGCTCAGGACATTGCTGTCGCTGAGGATGGCTGCAGTTCTCTTTCAGGGAGCTCTAGTCCTTGCCTTGAGCATTCCTTCTGGCTCCAGTACAGATTTCTCAGCCTGATGGCACAGAGCCTTCATTTCGTTGGTGCAGACTTTTTAGCTTCCACCACTGACCTTTGGGACTTTACAGTGCAGACCACTGACCTTTGGGACTTTGCAGTGCAGACCCATGATACAGACTTACATGAGACATTGTTGTGGGCTCTAGGCCTCCAACTGGACTTGTGGAGGACATTGCCATAGGCTCTAGATCTTCAGCTAGGCTTGTGCAGGGCATTGCTGTGGGATCCAGGCCCTCAGCTGGATTCTTTAGTTCTCTAGTGCATGGGCAGATATCCTGCACTCTTCTGTATTTGACTCTTGGGGTGAATATTATAAAATATTCCTATAAATTGTATGTTCTGCATTGTTTCCCTTCTAAACTCTGACTACAATACTTGTGTTATTGATTTTGTCTTCTGTTAAGAATTTAATGGAGCGGGGTGTGGTAGTGCACACCTGTAATCCCAGCACTTGGGAGGCTGAGGCAAAAGGATCACTGTGAGTTCGAGGCCAACCTGGGCTATATAATGAGTTGAAGTCCAGCCTGCACTACACAGTGAGGCTCTGCCTGTAAAGAAAAACAAATTCAATGGAATTTAACAATCTCTAAACAAACACTTGAGAAGATTATACTTGTAGTAACCCTGAGCCCCTTTGTAACTCATAGCTCATTTTACCATTTGATTAATTTCAGTCTCTAATTTATGAATTTGTAAGTAAAATGGGTTAATAGTTCAGATACTAATATTAAGATTTGTATCAAATATTATAAAAGGAATCATTCAGTGGGGGATAGTGATATCTTTGCAGAAACATTTATTATTCTTTCGTCTCTCTCATAACAATAGAAACAATTTGTTGAGTTTTTCCTGTGTTCAGCCACTGTGCTAAATGCTTCGTGCACATCAATTAATTTAATCTTTATAGGGTAACCAAGCCTGGAGAAGCTAGAGATGTGGTCCAGTAGTTTTCTGTTTTGTTTTGTTTTGTTTTGTTTTTTTAGGACATCTGGTAATAAACACTAGAAATAGAAAGCATAACAGCACACAATCCCTCCCATCCCCTAGATTTAACCCAGAGCCTTGTGCACCATATGTTCTACCACTAAGCTATATTTTGGACCCAAAAATCTTCAAACATTAAGAAAAACTTCCTGATGATAAGGAACTATGAAAGGAGAGAGTGGGAGACTGAAGAGATATTTTTAATCACAGATATTGAAAATATTGTTGGGTGTAGTGGTGCACACCTGCGATCCCAGCACTCGGGAAGCTAAGGCAAAAGGATCTCTGTGAGTTCAAGGCCAACCTGAACTGTATAGTGAGTTCAAGACCATAGTGAAACCCTGCCTCAAAAGAAAAAAAATTGAGTTTTTAAATTTATATTTATTTATTTATTTTTAGAGAGAGTCTCATTATGGAGTCCTCACTATGTAGCCCTGAACACGCTATGTAGCCCAGGCTGACCTTGAACTAATGGCAATCCTCCTGTCTCAGTCTCTCAAATGCTGGAATTACAGTTATGCAGCACCACACCTAGATCAAGATTTTTGTTCATATTACAATCTTTTTAAACAAATTTCAGTACCTTTATCTTTTTTCCATCTGCTCAAAATCCTTCAGTGTGCCAATATACAACTGAGACGTCATACTTGTCATTACCTCTAGCTCCTCTGATCTCTTACAGAGACCTTTGCACTTTATTTAGCAATTGGTCATGCAATGCCTTGTGAAATATCTATTATTTTAAAATGTTCACATATTTATTATTTAACTTTTCAGATGTCTTTCCTCTTCATTTGAATTGTAAGCTCCTCAAGGGCAGAATAAATGTCAAAGTATCCATACACAAGTGCCTCATCTAATAGATAATAGTCAATTTATTAAATCGTTAAGCAAGCAATTTTGTTATTAATTTTAAATTCATGACAAAATCCCCATAAAATTTGCCATCTTAATTTGTTTGTTTGTTTGTTTTTTGTTTTTGTTTTATGGGTTGAATTTAGGCCCTTTACAGAGAGCTACAAGCCCAGCCCTATATTTTTTTATTTTGAGGCTGGATCTCACTGAGTCACTAAGTTGCCCAGGCTGAGTTCTAATTGGAATTCTCCTGCCTTAACCTAGTAGAGTGGAGTGCTGGGATTGCAAGCATGTGCCAGCATACCTGGCTTATATTAGCCACATTTAAGTATAGTATACAGTTTAGTAGTGGTAAGTATGTTAACATTGTTGTGGAACAGAACCCCTAAACTTTTTCTTTTTGTGAGTCTGAGACTCTATGAAATTAAAAAACAACTTTTTTCTCCTTCCTTTTAGTCCTTGGCAACTAGCATTCTACATTCCGTTTCCATTAATTTAACTACTGTAGATACCTTATATAAGTGGAATCATGAAGTATTTGTCTTTTAGTGATTGGCTCAATTTTCTTAGCGTAATGTTTCAAAGTTCACCCATGTTGTAGCATATGTTACTACTTCCACTCTATTTAGAGCTAAATGTTTCATTTATGTATATATATATATATATATATATATATATGTACAATATTTGGTTTATCAATAGACCTTTGGGTTGCTTTTGCACTGCTATAAATATGGGTGTGCAAATATCTCTCTACTTCTTTTGATCCAGAAGTGAGATTTCTGGATCACATGGTAATTTTATTTCTAATTTATTAAGGACTCTCCATAGTTTTCCACAGTAGTCACACCATTTAAAAACCCACCAACTTTGTATAAGTGTTCCAATTTCTCCACATTGCCACAAACACCTCTTATTTTCTATTTTATTGATGGTAGCTATCCTATTGAGAGTAGGGTGATAGCTCATGTGTTTTTTTGTTATTTAAAAAAATTTTTTTTCTTTCTTTCTTTCTTCTTCTTTTTTTTACTGAGAATAAAACTCAGGACTTTGCACTTGCCAGGCAGGTGCTGTGCCATTGAGCTATATCACTTGTCCACTCGTGTGGTTTTGATTTGCATTTCTCTGATCACTAGTGATTTGAGTATTTTTTCATATATTCGTTGGAATTTTATATATTATCTTTGGAGAAAGATTTATTCACATCCTTTGTCCATTTTTTAATTGGATTATTTTGAGTTAGATTCTCAGTACCAAAAAAAATTTTTTTAAATTGGATTATTTAATTTTCTATTCTTGAGTTCTTTCTATATTCTGAATATTTACCCCTTATTATATAGAGTATACATTTGATTGATTGATTGATTGATTGATTGAGATAGGGTTTTGCTATGTAGTTCAGACTGGCCTCAAACTCATGGCAAATCTCCTGAGTGCTGGGGTTACTGGTTCTAATACATTTAAAAAATATTTATACTCCTATATAGTTTTTTGATACTGGGGATCGAACTCACAGCCTCACGCCTGCCAGGCAGGCACTTAAGCCACTGGCTCTAATATAGGTTTTTGTTGTTGTTGTTGTTGTTTTGGTGGCACCAGGGACCAAACTCACAACCTCATGCCTGCCAGACAGGCGCTTAAGCCATTCAGCCAAACTCCCGGCCCTAGTTTTTTGAGGCAGGGTCACACTATTCTAATACAGCTTTAATACACAACGTTAAGAGTGTATAAAAAGAAGATATTTGGCAAAGGAGTGTTTGCATCTGTGTATTTGTGACTGACAGCTAAACAGTTTCTGAGATTGCAAAAATATCTTCACTTCCTGAAATTGATAGTAACTCAGTGATAATAGGTTTGGGGAATTAAAGACAGGATTTAAGTATTTGTATGAAGTTGACCCCATGCTTTGCTTTCTCTCCCTTCTCCTTAGCACAAATCATGTTGCCTGTGTATCATTTGTCCATAATAAATGTTGGAAGATATTAAAAAATGTATGCAGATTTGATAAGTTCATGGCTATTGTTGTAATTTTTTTCTTTTCACTTTTTTGGTTCTGGGTGGAGATCAAGCCTGGGGCCTCTTGTATGGTAGGTAAGGCCTCTACAACTGACAAATACCTCCACCCCATGGAACTGTTTGTACATAACCCACACTCATTTAGATGTTAGAATTCCTGGAAATACAATTCTAGGTTGAAAATCCTTTTCTATTAGGTGTTACTTCATTGTTTCCAAGTTTTCTATGTTGTTGAAAAGTTTGGTACTGTTCTGGTTTTCAGCCTTTTTAAGATCTTTTGAGGGGTGGGGGGAGGCAGGGAAGGGAAGGAGAAGTAAAAGGAATTAAGATGTGTTACTCTCCATGATGAATGTAATCATTATGTACTGCAAACACGTACTAATAAAAATATCTTTTAAAAATCTCTTGTCTTAAAAAAACTCTTGTTTTGATGTTATGGAATTTCATCATGATCCAACATGATGTGAGTCTTCCTTTATTCTTGCTGGGCATCTGACATACCCTTTCACCCTAGATACTCATTGCCCCCCATGTGAGAAATATTGTACCTTTTATAATTTTCTCTGCACTAGAGTTTTCTTTCTTTTCTTTCAATATAGTCCTGTTACTTATGTGCCTACCTCCTGGGTTAATCCTAGGTATCTTGTTACTTTTCTTGTTGCTGGGACAAAATACCCCACACTCAAAGTTAAAGGAGGAGATGTTTACTTAACTCACAGTTTGTTGAGGTTTCAGTCCATAATCAGCTGACTCCAAGCAGGGTGGAATGGCAGAGGGGTATCACAGAGGAGAAGCAGTTCATGGCAGGCAGAAGGCAGTAAAGCAACAACAACAAAAAAATAGTTCTTTGTATCTCTTGCAGTTTATCCAGGCTACTTACGGCAGATAGCACTCACACCCTTAATCCTAGGGCCCTTGATCCTAGCTTTGTACTGTGAATCAATTCTAGTGTCATACACTAGCTCCAGCCACCTCTGAGAAAGCCCACCTATGACTGCAGGAGGCTTTGGAGGGACATCTAGCCACAAGCCACCTGTACAGATTGGCAGATCCTTTCTGTGAGATTTCAGTTGATCTAGAAAAGTAACTTTTAGTCTCTTTTTAGGAGCATAAGAGACTTATGGAAGAACTGATTGGCTATCAGTTTCCTTATCTTCTTGTTGTACCTCATCCTAGTATGCTATTATGCCTGGTTAACTGAGCTGAGCTTCTAGTACTTAGTTTCTCCACAGAGGATGAGTTTATAGCCACTATGCATGTAGTCTTTGATACAATTCTCTTGTGTTTGATTCCTCATTGTATTCTTAGCATATGTGATGCCTGATGTTTCTCATTTCTAAGTCTTTTTAGGTTTCTGCTTGATAGACTGACTTCTCTTTACTTTCCACTTTCTGTGCTTTGTTCAGTCAGTTACCATTGCTCAATCTTTATTTCTCAATCTAGACTATTAGGGCTGTGGGCTAGAGATATGCCAGATTTAGTATTTTTATTTTTTATTCTTCTTTTGGAATGGTTTCCAATAAAGGAGATGGAAATATCTTCATCTTCCTAAAACTAGGTATTTGTTCATGGTTTCCCTATAATTTTTTTTGAGACAGGGTCTTGTGATGTAGTTCAAGCTGGCCTTGAACTATGTAGCCTAGGGTGACCTCAAATTTGGGGTGATCTTCCTGCCTCAGCCTCCAGAGTGTTGGGATTACAGGCTGTGCCACCACACCCACTTCCCTATGATATTGTGGCTTATCTATCTCACTGGATAGTTTGAGCTGTTACTTCTATTATGATTTTGAAACTTTTAGAATTTTATGTAAAGTCCTAGTCACTTTATGCTATTCAAAAATCTGAAGACATATTCACAGAAAGATAGTTTCTCCTGGATTCTTAGAGAAGTTGCAGTGACTTTACAGTCTGTTGGTATTTTAGTGCAAGCTGTGCTGGTCTCATTTCTGTCCTAAAATGCTCTGTTCTTTATATAAACAACGGCATAAACAGTTGTTCTCTTCCACTCTGAGATTGATTATCTCTTATCAGCAGGTATAGTGACTCATTCTCCCATTTTAAAGGAGACTTTATTATTTGTGGGGGATAGAGTACAAGGTAAGGAAAGCTCCAGCAATGTGTCAGGCATTACACATTCTGGACTAGCATAACAAGAAGCAATTTCTTCCCCCAATGCAATTTCAAAGCTTGGAAGTAACACCCCACTTATCACATTATTCATAACACAGCACTCAGGAGGCTGCATAACAGGGACTATGATTCACATGAATGGAACAAAATAGAATTATCAAAAATAGATTCTGTAGATCAATCTGTAGCAAAAAATATCTTCTGACTTAGCTGTGAATTGGCCATAAACACAGGAAGAACTATTCCATTTAAGTTCTGCCACCTTCTCCTCCACTTTGACTGAATAATCTTTATTCTTTTTTCATGGCATATCATTACAGGTCAATGTATTAAGAAAACAGGATTTCTTTGGTTTTGTTTTTGGTTCTAGGGATTAATATCAGGATCTTCTGCATGCTAAACATGGAAAACAGGTTTTAACATGAAATGTTCTACTTTTTTTCTTATAGTCCTTTTGAAATGAGACTTAAACTTACTTTGTGTTAACTGTTCATTTAATTGATCACCTTGAGTTATTAAGCATTTCTCATTTTATACTTTGTATATGAACCCATTGTTATTTTTAGTAGCAATGGTTATAACAACCTGTAGAGTTGGTTAGAAGGGCATCACATTTAATGAAATCTTAATTCGTGCTACATCTATTATTTGTTTCAAATACAAATATACAATTTTCGGTCCTTTTACCTGGACAGTTTTTCTCCTTCCATCGATTTCCTGCCTCACTAAGAGTAATACATCCTTTTTAGGGAGCAGTAAACAGGAAAAGGCAGCTTCAGTTTGATAACTACTACTTTACTATGTATGCACATACAGTACTGGGTGCCTGGTGTTCAAGGGATTGTTCAGGAGGGACCTAAACATGAGAATGTCAGTTGCTTTCAACTGTAGCAGTAACAAAGAAATACAAAGACATTTCTGTTTTAAAGACATCATTAAATAAAAAGACACTTATTCTTTCACTAAAATGATATCCAGAGGAAGGCAGTCCATGGTTGGTATAGTACCTCATAATGTCTTTTATTTCTTTGCTTAACTATTATCAATGGGTTGGCTTTTTTCTTCAGGATTATATACGAATGTTCACAAGATCTCTATTATCTATAAATATCATGTCCTCATATAGTCACATCCAATGGAGAAAAATAGCAGCCTTTCTTCAACTCTAAATTTTCATCAAGGAAGAAAATTTATCTTACAGTCTCTAGTGCATTTTCTCCACCTCCCACTCTCAGATGGAGTCAGTGCCTTGAAAAAGATCTATGTGTATGTGTGTGTGATTTGTATTGTTGGATAGGCAACTAATAGTGTCTGCTACTCAGAATAAAGTGAAATTGTTGTGTTCCTTCAAGAAGCTTTGTGCATCTCAAGGCAGAAAAGAAGCTGTACTTCTATTACAATTTCTGTATGGTAGATTCCTAGACATACTTATCAGTTACAAATTAGAGATCCCCTTTAAATTGGTCAAAACTTTTCTAAGGTACTTTGAATTTGCAGCTGCTAAGCCAAGCCTGTTCTTTCCCATTATTCCCAGTTTTTATATGAGATTCATTCTGGGTATCTTTTTCAAGAATAATGTTGAAGTATAAAGTGTCATATTTTGGGTAATGTTCTTTGTCTCCAAAATGTTCTGAACCTTCCTTCTCCCAGTGCACAAATCTCATCTATTTATTTGGCAAATATCTGTTGCATGCTTACATAGCAATCACTTAAAGAGTTGAGAATAAAAGATTTGAGCTCTAACTGGGTGTGTAGTACATAAAGATTGATGATTAACAATGACAAATGGTGGGGAAGAATGTTGTACAATGGGAGAACAGGTGAGGCAATTTACGCTATTGGGGATGGGAGCAGAAAGAAAGCCTTTTTTCTTTTTCTTTTTTCTTTTTTCTTTTTTTTTTTTTGACAGGGTTTTGTTAGGATGCTTAATTGCCCTGTCTGGGCTTAAACTTGTTATCCCCCTGCCTCAACTTCTCAGAGTGATGGGCTTATAGGCATGCACCACTGCATCTGGTGGGAAATCTTCTTAAAGCCTTCTTTAGTGGACTGTTAATGTCCCCCCAAAATTCATATATGGAAATCCTAATCGCTAGTGTGATGGTACTAAGAGTTAGGGCTTCTGGGAGGAGCCATCACATGTAGAATTAATGACCTTATAAAAGAGACCCTGGAAAGCTCTCTGTCCTTTTTCTGTCCTATAAGGACACAGTGAGGCAAGGGTTGTATATGAATCAAGAAACGACCCTCACAAGACATCCAGTCCTCTGGCACCTTGACTTTGGACATTCCAGTCTCCAGATCTAAGAGAAACAGATGTTTGTTGTTTAAGAAATCAAGACTCTGGTATACTGCTGTAGCAGCCCAAACAGACTAAGACAATTTCTTTAAATGACAACTGAAGTAAGAGTAGGATGAAGGAGGGAGGGGGAAAAGTGTTCAAAGTAGAGAAGTGTATGTAGGAAATTATGGAGTTGAAAATGATGGTAAAGGTGCTGAAAATAGCCTCTGTGATTTCTTTTTCTCCTCAGTCATTTCTCCATTTGCTGAACCTCATATTACTTAATATTGCAACTTTTAGACCATAAGGTCTCTGAAGGCAAAATGCAAGACTTACATAGAGCGCCTGATAAACACAAAGGTAGCTTCAGATGAGAATGAAGTTGTATATGTGTCAGTGCAAAAGGAATGCTCAGCTGGGCATGGTGGTGCAGGCCTGTAGTCCCAGCTACTTGGGATTCTATTGCTTCAGCAGGGGAGAATCACTTGAGCCCAGAGGTTCAGGGAAGCCTGAGCAACACAGCATGACCCAGTCTCCTAAACAGAAAAAAAAGAAACCTTACATCTTTAAAACACTTGAGGCTAGAAGTAGATGACACCATCCTTCTCTTCCAAATAATAGGGAATAGCACCACCTGTGTGGGTGACGCAGAGACCAAAGCAGCAGAGAGGCATTGATTCATAAAGTTCTGGAGGAAGTACAAAGTAATTATAGTTCCAATCCTCAGATGTTACTTTAATGGCTATTTCAGGAAGCACAATGAAAACCTGGTACCTGTCAGAGGAAAAAATAGCTACTTACTTTAGTATGTAAGAGCTCTTTAAAAATAGTTTCTTGGTATTGGCTGCTCTTTTGTGTGTCGGGGTTCTGGGTTACTGTTGTGGAGGGCTTACCAGAGGCTGATAAACTACTTGTAAAATAAAATATTAAAAAAAAATCAAATGCCTATGTCATGGTTCCAGTTCTTGTTATTCATTTTAGATCCATGTTCTTTTGTTTGTTTGTTTTGTTTTTTGAGACAGGATCTCACTATGTAGTTCAGCCTGGACTTGAACTCACTATGTAGCCCAGGCTGGTCTCAAACTCACAGGGATCCTCCTGCCTCAGTCTCCCAAGTGCTGGGATTACAGGCCTGCACCGCCACACTCAGGTAGATCCATGTTGTAAAACCTTCTGACACTTCATTGAGAGGAACTAGAAGGGAGTAAATTTTTATAAAGAAGAAAGTCTTAGGGTATAGTTATATTCTTGATAAGCCAGAGTAAAGGATATTTTAAGAATTTCAGTTCCTCTTCTTAATTTTTCTAGGTCAACAATTCATCCCTGGGCTTGAGCAGACACTTGCTTGATGCTGTCGTTTCTGTAGCTAAGTAAAAAGTAACCCCGAAATAGTGAGAAAAGATATGTAAATGTGTTTTGTGAATGAGATATTGTAAGATGCTATGGGTTTTGTGAATGAAAAGATCTGTTTATACAATGTAAGAACTCATTTTTTATTAACTTGGGAAGCATTTTCTTATATCCATTTTTATTTTGTATTTTTTTTTTTTTTGTGGTACCAGAGATCAAACTCATGGCCTCGCGCCTGCCAGGCAGGCACTTAGGCCACTGAGCCAAATACTCAGGCCTGTTTTTTTGGAGGCAGGGTCGCACTATGTAGTTCAGGCCAGCCTTGCTCACGTTGTAGCCCAAGCTGACCTGGAACTCACAACGCTCCACCTACCTTAGCCTCCCGAGTGCTGGGATTAAAGTGATATCCATTTTTAGAAGGGTCTTCCTCAAGGGCAGAGTTTTCATTTTTGGCTGCTATCTCAGTGAGGTGTGGCTGAAGTGACATGCATGCCAAATTGTGTAACTCAATAGTTCTTTTTCATTTTTGGTACTGGCTATTGAACGTAGGACTAAGAATTTTTTTTTTTAAATTATGAGATAAGGTCTTGCTTATTTGCCCAAGCTGTACTTTAACTTGTGATCCTCCTGCCTCAACCTTCCAGAGTACTGGGATTACAGGTGTGCACTGTCATGCCTGGTTTGATGGTTCTTTACCTTTGATCTTTTACTAATAGAACACTTTTTAGAATACTTTCAGATTTACAGAAAAATTAAGCAACAGACTTTTCACTTATTCCTCCTCCGTTTCCTCTGTTAACATCTTACATTTATTTATTACAATTAATGAATCAATATTGATACTTTGTTACTAACTAAAGGTCACACTTTATTCAGATTTACTTTTTTTGTCTAATGACCTTTTTGTTTTGGGATCACATTCAGCTGAAAATTTGCATTTAATGTTCTGTTAGTTGTCATGTTAGTTAACATGTCATTTTAGTTGTCCACACTATGCTTAGTTGTCATGTCTCCTTAGATTCTTCTCAGTTGTGTCAGTCACCTCTATTTTTTTGGATTATGAGCCAGACTGAAAATATGATTAAAGACCAGCAAGGTAGCACACACCTGTAATCCCAGCACTCAGGAGGCTGAGGCGGGAGGATTGCCGTGAGTTGGAGGCCAGCCTGGGCTACATAACGAGCCCTGTCTTCAAACAATAAAAAAGTATTAAAGCTAAGGGTCCTCTTCACAGAAACATGTGAATTTAAGACCACCCGAAGCACATTCAGAAGCCCTGCCTTATGAGGAAAATGTGATCTTTAAGATATTCTCTTTCCTGGATTTGAACTCTAGTTCAGGCTTTTCGGTTAATTTGTGTGTGATCCTTTGCCAAAGTGTTTCCTATGTAGGCCTCAGTTCCATCATCTGTAAAATGATGTCTCGACCCATTTCTGGCAAAGTAAACGGTGGGCATTGTCCGTAGTTATCACCATCTGAGGAACATGGGCTGGTAGGGGAGGAAGGGGAGGACCAAGCCAAGTTACTCCAGAGAAGTGGATGGGTTTATCAATGAAGAGGCTGCACAGGTTTAGGTGAGAAAAACAGGGTTCCACTGGATCGCTTTGTAGATTTTACAAGTCATTTCCTCCCTCTGGGCTTCAGTTTCCTCCTCTACAACACGAGGAAGGCCTCGCTTCTGGTACCTATGAAACTCCTGGGAGGAACAGGAGAATGTGTCTGGCTAGATACCTTGTGAGGAATTAAAATAAGACGAGAAAGTAGGTGAACGGCGGGTCTGAGAAATGCGAGGCAGGGCTGAAGACTTAGGAAAGAAGTACACCTATTCTAGGGCTATACAACGCCACCCGCGCATTACTGGAGTCCGTCCACCTCAGTTCCAGCTCCGCCTTCTCTTCATTTTCCTTCCTCCCCGCTTCCCTCCCCACAGAGTGCGACGCGCCACACTTCGCATGGCGGACACCGTACGCCGCTTTCCACCGCTCGAAGGGCGCGAGCACTCTCCCGCCTTGTCACTTCGCTCCTGTTCCTGCCTGCCCTCTCCCTCTTAGGATTGGCTGATCAAGTAAGTTACGTAAGTGCTCCATTTTTCTACTTCTCAGTTATCTCTGGCCCTGTTCCACCTCCTCTTTACTTCTGCAGGCGCAAGCCGAAGCCTAACATGCTCGGGCGCCGACTAAGTTGGGTAGACCAAAAGGCCGCGGCGGGGGCGCGCACGCACGTACGCACGCACGCCGGCGGCCGGCCAGGAGTCAGGCTTGAGCCCGGGCTCGCCGCGCCGCGCCAGAGCTCGCGCACTCAGCAGGTTGGGCTGCGGCGGTGGCAGCTGTAGGAGCTGAGACGCTGCGTGCTAAGCTCCCAGACGCGTTTGCGTCTGCGGCTCCGGCACCGCCACCCTCCGCCTCTCTCTCTTCGGTCTCGGTGTCGGGTGCAGGGGAAGAGAACCCCTAGCGCACCCTAGGTTGCCTCTGGCACCGCCCTCCTTTCCTTCCCATCCGTGGGCCTCGCTTGGTGCTAGGCGACTCTGCAGGGGGCGGCGGCGACGGCTGCCTGTTTGTGGAGTCCTGCTGTCCTCCAGCCTTACTCCTCCGTTCGTCCTGCAGGGGCCAGGAAAGCTCGGTGCCCTCCCTTCCTCTCTCCTTCCTCGTCAACCGGTGGGAGCAGTGTCGGTCAGGGAGGTCTCTGGGCTGAGGCGGCGGCAGCTCCTCCGGCTCCATCATGTCCGCGGGCGGAGACTTCGGGAATCCGCTGAGGAAATTCAAGCTGGTGTTCCTGGGGGAGCAGAGCGGTGAGTGCGCGGCTCCCCTGCTTCTGGCCGCCGGCCGCCGCCTCCCCGCACCGCCCCCAGTGCGGCCCTTCGGCTCGCCGCGGTTCCCCGTCGGCCTCGAGTCAGCGCCGGGTTCCACCCAGCCCTTCCCCGGGCTCCTTCGGCCGGATTTTTACCCCAGACCCCAGGCCCTTCGGTCCCGACTCAGCCGTCCGCGTTCCCCGCTGCCCGTCTCTCCCTCCTTCCTGCTGCCCACCCCGCCCAGCCCCAGCCTCCTGTCCATCCCTTTCTTCCTCCGGTGTCTGTCGGCTCTTTTCCCGACGCTTTCTTGAGCTCCACCCTTATGCCTTGCTCATTCTCAGGTTGTCAGCGACATGAGGCCCACCCCGGGAACCCCACTCCTGGGAACCGGTTGTCTCCAACCTTGGGCTAGGAGGGTGGGATCTGGGCGTTGTTTTCCCCAGAGGCTTGGCCCTGAGAAGTGCAGATCTTCTGGAAAGTGGGAAGTGATGATTGTAGGGGGGAAAAAAAAAAAAAAAGATGTGGAATGGTTTTCACCTAGGTGGGAAATTAGCCTGGGTTGTAGGGGAAGTATATCTGAGTTGGAGGTAACTTGAACGTGGGATGCTAGGCGGTGAGAGGGATGGCGTTAATAGTGACTATTTTGCTCCTGGGGTTAGCCTCTGGCTTGTTGGAAAAGCTCTTTTTTTTTGGATTTTCATCACTGACAATTCTTTTGGCAGTGTTGATGGTTTTTCAGTCTCTGCCAGATGCTATGTCATGATCATTTTACTTGGAATTTTTCACATCTCACCTCCCCTTTTTCTCCTTTCAACGTGAAACAGCGTTTGGTTCTCATGGTGGTGCAAACAGGAATTACTGGGGAAATGTTAATTCATTTCTTCTTGAGTATTTTCTGGTTTTATATTTAAGATGCATGTGAGAGAAGGGTTAGAATAACGAACATCTTTGTTTTGCAGGGTTTTCTTTGGGTTATGGAGGAGGAATAGGTTGATTCATCTAGTTATCTAAATTAGATTTTTATAGCATTTGGGCTAAATGATTCATGTTTATTATTTCGTATCCGATGAGTGAAATTGTGCCGTTCACCTGGCCTGGGTTCTGCTTTCTCTGTACTTACTATGTATTAGGCACAGTGCAAGATACTAATTTTGTGTTCGTTGTCTCTTAATTAAGATTGTAGTAATTGCAGTTTTATGCTGTATTATACAAATTCAGCAGTAATTCAGAGATTATCACACCTCATTTGTTTTTCTCACACTTTTCATAACCATCTTTAAAATCAGACATTGAAAGTTTAATTTCAAGTCATCAAACATTGACTGTCTACATTGTGTCTTAGATGAGGTTATAGAAAACATTAGTTATTTGCTTTGATTGGAAGACATATAACTAATATAAATTCAGAGCATTTATTACTATCGTAAGGTATTTATATTAATTTGCCTGTCATTATAGTAGAGTAATACAAGTTGCAAAATCGACTCCAGTTTGACCTGGGAAATAGTTTTATTTTTTCATATTTAGATCACGGTCTCCTACTCCCCTCACCCCACTTATTTATTTATTTTTTTTTCTTTTACAATACTGGGGATTGAACCCAGGGCCTTTCCACTAAACACACCCCAGCCTTTTTTTTTTTTTTTTTTTTTTTGGATAAACAGTTTCACAACGTTGTTAAATTGCCCATACTTTCTACTGTCTCAGATTTCCCAGAGTACTGGGACTGCAGGAGTTCACTGCCACATCCTGACTTACTGGCTTGGGGAGGATACAGTCTCCCTGATCTCTTTGTTTTGATGGTACTGGAGATGAACCCAGGACCTTGCACATGTTATGCAAGTGCTCTACCACTGATTTATATCCCTAGCCATGTTTGGCTTATGGATTTTAGGTGACTATAAACTTGTTTCCTTAGGTGAGTACTTGGTGGAACCTGTGGAGTTGATCCTGGACCAGCTTTTATATGGTAATTTCAGGACAGTGCCCTACATAAATTATAGCTTATTGGTCATCACTGATAAGTAGCCTCTAAAGTTGCTGCCGAGTGTGGTGGCGCACGCCTGTAATCCCAGGCCGGGCAGGAGACTGAGGCAGAAGGCTAGTCTGCACTACATAGTGAGACCCTATCTCAAAAACACCAGAAAAGAAAAAAAAAGTGCTTATTGTGCACTCTGGAATGTTACTGTCTTATGTTGTGATGTAGAGCTATTTAGTTTGCATGAAAAATCCATAAATCTGTCTAGGAAATCTTTTACATGAAGAGCTCTTAAGTATCTGCGTGTTTCCTTTGAGTTTTATAAGTGTTTATGTTTCCAGTCATATTGCAGAGCTTTATGGCTTTTCATTTCTGTAAGCCTTTACTCACTTAACTGTCTCACCCCTTCTCTTCCCCCAGATAATTCCCAAAGCCTTGTTAGATTTTTTAAAAACTTTTTTTGGTTTTGTTTTTGTTTTTTGAGACAGGGTCTTGCTCTGTAGTTCAGGCTGGCCTTGAACTCACTGTGTAGTACGGATGATCTCAAACAGAGATCCACCTGGCTCAGCCTCCCAAGTACTGGACTTGCACCACCACACCCATACTTTATATTTTTTATCATTTTTTGTTTTTGGTACTGGGAATCAAACTCAGGACCTTGTGCTTGCCAGGCAATGTATTTTTAGAACAGATTTACACTTATGCCTCTTTGCCTAGTTTCCCTAATTATTAATACATTAGAATGGTATGTTTGTTGCAGTTGATGAACCAGTATTGTTATGTTATTAACTAAATTTAACAGTTCATTCACATTTCCTTAGTTTTTTACCTAATGTCCTTTTTTGTTTCAGCTTTTCATTCAGAATAGCACATTACATTAAATTGTCATGTCTCCTTAGGCTTCACTTAGTGTTTCTTTAGGATTGTGTTTACATGCTTTTTGTTCTATCTAACTGTGAGATCAATTTTCTTTCTTTTTTTTTTTTTTTTTTTTTTTTTTTTTTTTTTTTTTTTTTTTTTTTTTTTTTTTTTTTTTTTTTTTTTTTTTTTTTTTTTTTTTTTTTTTTTTTTTTTTTTTTTTTTTTTTGTGGCACTGGGGATTGAACTCACAACCTTGCACTTGCCAGGGCAGGTGCTTAAGCCGCTGAGCCAAACTCCCCAGCCCTGGTTTTTTGAGGCAGGGTCGCACTATGTAGCTCAGGCCAGCCTTACGCTTGAGTTGTAACCCAAGCCGGCCTCGAACTCACAACACTCCACCTACCTCAGCCTCCCGAGTGCTGGGATTAAAGGCGTGTTGGGATTAAAGGCGTGCGCCACCTCGCCCGGCTGAGATCAATTTTCTTTTGAGGTTACTATTGTATATTGGTCATCTAGTAGCTTTGACAGTGAAAGATTGCTCTTTGTTTTTATGGTCAGTGTCTGTAATTTTCTTATGCATTAGCAAAGGTCTGTAGAATCAATGTCGTGTGATGTAGCCTTCCTGAATTATTTATTTATTTTTAGGTTTATTAGAATTCCACAATTCAGGTTTCAAAGACTATAATTTGTGGCAGTCTTATTTCCTTAAAAATGTGTACCTCATTTATAATTATCTTTTTATGTTTGCTTTTGTTTGTTTCTCACAGCAGAGTGAAAGTCCCATGAAGATTAAAAAAAACTATTCTTTTTTTGTTCATTGTATCCCCATTGCTTAACATAGTGCCCAGCTTGTAGTATTTGTTCAGAGAAATATTTGTGATGGTTGAATCTAATAGTAACCAAAGCTAGTAACTTATATTATAATTTTTGCTGTGAAGAGATCTGCATTTTTTCCGAATGCAATTAATTGTTTAACAATATAATCTTATGCTTCTATCACTTGATTATATACAAGGATACCCCAGATGCTGGAGAGTAGAGTAGAGAAACCAAAGATTTATCGACTTAACCAAAAAAAAAAATTACCAGCATTTTATATTCCTCTTTGTTTTTGTTTTTGTTTTGAGACAGGGTCTCATTGTGTAGTTCAGACTATCCTTGAACTCTCTGTGTAGCCCAGGCTGTCCTCAAACTTGGCAGCAATCTTCCTGCCTCAGCTGCTCTAGTGCTGGGATTACACCCAGTCTTTATACATATTTTCTGGAGCAAACGTTCTTGCTTTGTTAAAGCTATTAAATTATTTATTATTAGGCCAGGGATTTAGCTCAGCAGAATAAGCACCTGCCTGACAAGTGTGAGGTCGAGTTCAATTTCCGGTACCAAAAAAAAAAAAAAAATTATTTGTTATTAGTGTAACATGTAAAAGTCTTGTCAGATTGTATTAAAGATGTTTGTTTATGGAACTGATTTGAAATTAGGCAGACTAAGTTTTGCTTAGGTTATCAGAAATTTAAGGTGCTATGCTGGGCTGGGGAATATAGCTCAGCGGCACAGTGCCTGCCTGGCAAGCGCAAGGTTGGTACCAAAAAAAAAAAAAAAAGTACTATGCTGTATAATGAACATGAATTGTTTCAGTATATGGAATAGATTGAGTTAATAACATCAGCTTGGTAATCTTCATACAAATCTCTTGTGGTTTGTCTGTATTTCAGTATTATACAAGCCCTAATAGAGCAGTGTTGAAATATATAATTCTTGAAGTTTCCTTAAGGAAGTTTGTTTGTTATTAACCTATGGTACTGCAGAGACACTTTTAAGAATATCATTAAATGGTTTATAGTAGATTTTACTAGTCTGAATACAAGTGTTACCAATTATTAGGAAATATAATGGCAGGGGAAAGCACATACTCAGTACTGCTTTGTTTTTCACTTTATGTTGCCCATTTCACATGAGCTCTTTTGAATTGCAATATGCTCAGTAGGTAAAAAGTGTCATGAGTCAAAATAGTACTCAACAGTTTATACTATATTCCAGGTCATTTTGTTTTGTATTGTGTTATACATTAATGTATGTACATCCCCTTTGAATTTCTTGTGGATACACTGAAACCATTCGACTAGTAGGCTTTTTTTTGGTACTGGGGATCGAACTCATGACCTCATGCTTGCCAGATAGGCACTGTGCTGCTGAGCTATATCCATCCCCATGACTAATAATTTTTAATAAACATTTGGTAAATAAGCAGTTCCCATGTGGCAGGCTATCTTTTAAAAAGTATACTTACTCAGCCGGGCGTGGTGGCGCACGCCTTTAATCCCAGCACTCGGGAGGCTGAGGTAGGTGGAGCGTTGTGAGTTCGAGGCTGGCTTGGGCTACAACGTGAGCGCAAGGCCGGCCTGAGCTACGTAGTGCGACCCTGCCTCAAAAAACCAGGGCTGGGAGTTTGGCTCAGTGCCTTAAGTGCCTGCCCTGGCAGGCGCGAGGTTGTGAGTTCAATCCCCGGTGCCGCAAAAAAAAAAAAAAAGAAAAAAGAAACTGAAACATGAAAAAGTGTTTGTTGGATAATTTGCCAAAAATCATTGACCAGTGTTAACATAAGAAACCCAGACTTTATACTTTTTTTTTTGTTATCTGGGATTGAACTCACAACCTTGTGCCTGCCAGGCAGGTGCTGAAGCCACTGAGCTAAATCCCCAGCCCTATTTTTTGAGACAGGGTCTCACTATGCAGTTCAGGCTGACCTTGAACTCACTTTGTAGCCCAGGCTGGTCTCGAACTCACAACAATCCTCCTGCCTCAGTCTCCCGAGTGTTGCAGACTTTGTACTCTTAATCCAAGAATGGAGAGTGCGGACATCATAATAAACATGAAGGACTCTCTTCCCCCCACTTTATTGGTGAGCCCAAGTCCTCCTGCATGCTAAGCATATCCTTTATATTGAGTTATACCCCAAACACTTGTCTTCTTGTTTTTAGTAGTTTATACTCTACCCCTCAATTGTACCTTGTTTTCACTAGTCCAGAAACCCTGTTTTTCTCTCTGAACAGCAAAAACTTCTAATCTGATGAAGTAGAGGAGAGGGAATTGGCCTTGAGGAATAACAAACCTGTTAAATATTCCTTCCATTATTGGCTCCACCTTTACACTTACTTCTAAATGCACTTGGTGCCAACAGTTCTGAGCCATTTGGGGGTTTTGTGGCACAAATCAGAATGTTCCTTTTTTACTTTTTATTTTTTTGAGACAGGGCCTTGCTTCGTAGCCCAGGCTGGCCTTGAGCTCATGGGAATCCTGCTGCCTCAGTGCTAGGATTACAGGATATACTACCACAACCTGCCAGAATGTTTTTACTTTCCCTATTGTTAATTTAAAATTGATCTTTTTAAAGTTTATTAGGTCTATTACTGTTTTGACTTGCTTTTTAACTTCTAACTTGGATGAATTAGCTTTTCTGAAAACTAATATGTGCACATTTAAAATTAGGTAGGTTTTCAGATTTTTCCATTCTTTTTTCCTGTCCTTTTTAAAGAAACATGCTCTGTACAGTAAAATTAAAACTGATTAATTTATGCTCATACTTAGTACTGTTCCTCACAGTACCCAGAAGGTGTAGGCAACGAAGTGTTCATTTACAGATGGATGGATAAACAAAATATAGAGGCTAGGGTTTTTTGGGGATTTTTTTTTTTTTTTTTTTTTTTTTTTTGGTCGGTACTGGGGATCAAACTCACAACCTTGTGCCTGTCAGGCAGGCGCTTAAGCCACTGAACCAAACTCCAGGCCCTACTCTTTTTGAGACAGGATTGCACTATGTAATTCAGACCAGCTTTGCTCATGTTGTAGCCCAAGTTGGCCTGGAACTCAATATGCTACACCTACCTCAGCCTCCTGAGTGCTGGAATTAAAGGCATGCACCACTATGCCTGACTGAGGCTAGGGGTTTAATTCAGTGATGCAATGTTTGTCTAGCCCTGGACACATACACATGTGCACAAAATGTACACTGTAACTACAGTGGAATATTATTGTTACTTTTGTTATGGTGCTAGAGATTGAAATAGAACTCAGGGCCTTACACATGCCAAACCAGTGCTCTACCACTGGGCTACATCCCCAGGTTGCAATGGGATATCATTTAGCTCTTAAAAGGTGGGAAATTCTGACACATGGTATGACATGAATGAGACACCCCTCCTTCCCCCAGGTTATGAACACACTGCCACAAGACTTCCTCCTCTTTTGAGATGCCAACTTAAAGAAACAGGTTCCCAGATTAATCACAACTTCTGTCTCAGTTGGCTATAAATTGGAGGTTCCATGACTTTCTTGTTATGTTTGATCATTTGATGGAATGCTTACAAGACTCAAGGAAACACTTTACTAACATGTAACTACTTATTATAAAGAATGCAACTCAAAAATATCTAGATTGAGGAGATACCTGTACAAGGTATGGGGAGGGGTCATGGGGCTTCCGTTCTGTCTCCAATGTGTTTACTACCACTGTATAGAAACCCAGTAGCTTTCTAGATTTTGTGCTTGGGGGTTTTGTAGAAGCTTGTACTTAGGCATGATTAGTTAAATCATTGCCTATTGGTGATTTCCTCAACCTTCAATCTCTCCCTTCAAAGGTGAGGCTGAAAGTTCCAGTCCTCAATAATCACAAGGTTTGTTTTGCTTCCAGCTTCCCATCCCTTAGGGATTTCCAGAAGTTACCTCATTAATTTAAACTCAGGTGTGGTTAAAATGGGTTTATTAGGACTAAAAGATTCTCCTTTCAATTTTATCACTTAAAAGCTGTGTGCTAGGAGCTGTGAAGTAGACTACAATATATGTTTCTCATTGTTCCGTAATATTACGTCCCCAATCCATATGTTGAAGCTTGTACCTCCAATATCTCAGAATGTGTGAGTCGATGGAGATAATAGTTAAAACGAGTTCATACTAAGGTATGATCCTAGCAAAATACATGGTTGGTATCATAAAAGGCAAATTTAGACATGATTTACAGAGAGAGAATGCCACATGAAGTAATAGTAGAAGTCAAGTTGATGTGCTAAGAATTGCTAGCAAACTGCCCGAATCTAGGCGAGAAGGTTGGAACAGATTCTTCCTCCCAGCCCTCAGAAGGAAGCAGCCCTGTGGACACTTTGATGAAGGGTTCCTGGCCTCCAGAACTCTGAAATAATTTTTAAGTCACTTGTGATTGTACTTTATTATGACATCCCTAGCAAGCTAAAAATACTGTTTAATGTCTCTTTGTAACTAAATATAAAACTCCATATAGTACTTACGGGCAGCAAGAATGGTTGATACTTATTTTTGTTTCCTGTGACACTAGTATTTTTGGATATTCATGTAGCATATATGTGTTTTGAGTAAATCTGTTTGGGATTGTTCCTCCTGATATTAGTGTATTTGTTTTCATACATAGTATGAACTAACTTTTGATTGCTTAGTACAAAACACATTTTATTGTAAAGTGTTTTGCTGTTTTTAACTTTTTTGATTAGTACATATTTGTCATACATATTGACCACATTCATCATAGAGAATTTGTATGTGTACATAATATATTTTAATTGTTTTTTTTCCTATTCCACTCCCTTCCCTTCACTCTTCTTTCCCTCTCCATTTACAAAAGCTTTGCTTCCATTTTTTTTCCTTTTCCCTTCCTCTTCTGCCTCACTTGTTCCCCTTCCCATTTGAATATGTTTTTTCTGCTTTTCAACATCTGTCCTCCCTGTGCTTTGCAGTTTTATTTAATCCTTAAAATCAACTTATTGAACTCCTTGGAGAAGTGGTTAACTTTAGGACTGGAGCAGGGAAAATACAAGATGAACCCAAGATGTCTTGCGGCGGCAGAACATTTAAGAAGATATTTAAATGGTCAGGCATGGGGGTACATGCCTGTAACTGGGGAGGCTGAGGCAGGAGAATTGCTGTGTTTGAGGCCAGCTTGGACGACAAAGGGAGACCTTGTCTCAAAAAACAAAAAACAAGCAAACAAACTCCTCAAGATGCTTAAAGAGGAAGGGGGCATGTTAAAAGGGCACAGAAGTCAACGTGAAAAAGGTCCCAGTAGAGAAAACTGGAATAATTTGAAAAAAAAAAAAAAAAAACAGTATTGGATTATAACCCACAGAATTAAAATATCTCTGAATTTATATTATTATAATAAAAGTGAAAGGAAATCTTGTTCTTGTAAAATAATTCCGGTTAATAAATGTAAATAGAATGAGGCGAATGGAAAATAACGCATAGAATACCACAGTAATTGGCTGTAGATAAGAAACCTTTAATTAATGTTAAAATTAGTGAGCAGAAGTTTGAGAACAGGATATTTACATATTCTCATGGTGTCTTCCCAGTCTTAAGGAAGACTTAAACTAAAAGAGTGAAGTCAGATACATGAGTGAATTTCCTGACTGAAAGGGTTGTAAAGTGCTAGAGTAGTTTATGAAGTCACCTGGAGGACTTTCTCCTTTAACCAGATTGTGGAAGTACATTGTTTATTTCCAAGCACTTGGGGATTTCCTATTTTCCTTTTAATTTTGATTTCTAGCTAAATTGCACAGTAGTCAGAACACAGTATTTTTCAGTTGGGAGCCAGGTGTAGTGGTGCATTCCTGTAATCCCAGCTATCTCAGGAGGTTGAGGCAGGAGGGTTGCCATGGGTTCAAGGCCTACCTGAACTACATAGCAAGACCTTGTCTCAAAAAGACAAAAAGCAGGGCTGGGAGTTTGGCTCAGTGGCTTAAGCGCCTGCCCTGGCAGGCGCGAGGCTGTGAGTTCAATCCCCGGTGCCGCAAAAAAAAAAAAAAAAAAAAGACAAAAAGCATTTAAACACACACACACACACACACACACACACACACAGAGAGAGAGACAACATTTCAAGCTGGGCATGGTTGCGCATGCCTGTAATCCCAGCACTTGGGAAGTTGAGAGAGGACGATTGCTGGGAGTTCAAGGCCAGTCTGGACTGCATAGTGAAATCTTGTCTTGAAACAACACCCTCCCCCAAAAAATGAGTTTTTAAAAAAAGATTTTTTTGTTGTTGTCGTTGTTGCTTTTTTGTTTTGTTTTATTTTTTGACACAGGGTCTTACTTACAGGCTGGCCTTGAACTCACTGTGTAGCCTGGGCTGGCCTCAAATTCAGCCATCCTCCTGCCTCAGCCTCCAGAGTGCTGGGATTACATGTGTGTGCCACCATACCTAGTGGGAAAACAATATTTCAGTGTTAATGTCATTCTTAACATCTTTGAGACTTTATGACCTTTTGTGCTTTTGAGACTTTGACATTAAAATTGTTGTGTTTTTATCTGAATTGACTCTTTCATCACCACTGTTCTTTAATGTTTTTCACCCTAAAGTTAAATTAACCTGTTTTGTTTCATTTTTGTTTGTTTTTCCTTTTGTTTCTTTTAAACACAAGGTATTGCTGTGTTGTTTAGGCTGGTCTCAAACTCGAGGGCTCAAGTGATCTGCCTCAGCCTCCTGTGAAGGTGGAGCATAGATATGTGCCACTGTGCCTGGCTTTACTTTGTTTTTTTTGTTTGTTGTTGTTGTTTTTTGGTACCAGGAATCAAACTCAGGACCCTGTGCTTGCCAGACAGGCGCTTTGCTGCTGAGCTATATCCCCAGCCCTTTACTTTGATACTAATATTGATACACTTTCTTTTGGCTAGTGTTTTTTTTGTTGTTGTTGTTACCAGGGATTGAACTCACAATGTTGCACCTGCAGGTGCTTACACCACTGAGCTAAATCCCAGGCCCTATTTTTTGAGACAGGGTCTCACTATGCCGTTCAGGCTGGCCTTGAACTCACTTTGTAGCCCAGGCTGGTCTCGAACTCAGAAAGATTCTCCTGCCTCAGCCTCCCAAGTGCTGAGATTAAAGGAGTGAGCTAGTGTTTTCTATCTTTTCAGTTTTAGTCTTTTTTTTTGTAAGTTTCAGATATACTGTATCTGAATAGCATCTAGTCTTTGTTCGATGAGCTGTTTTACAAATTGGAGCATTAGTACATTTATGTTTAACAGAATTACTTATATATTTGGTTTTATAATAAATCTACCTTAACTGGATGCAGTGGCACACAATTATAATCCCAGCTACTCTGGAGGTTAAAGCAGGAGGATCATAAATTTGAGACCACCCTGAGACCTTGTCTCAAAAATACAAAAGACTAAACAAACAAACAAAAAAAGTTGGAAAAGTAACTCAGTGTTAGAGTGTTTTCCTAGATACACAAGTACCTGTGCTCAATTCCAGGTACCATGAAAAAAATCTTTAAAAATTCTACTGTGTTAGCTTTCCATTGCTGTATCAGAATACCTGAGAAAAACAGCTTAAAGGTGGAAAGGTTTATTGTGGCTCATGGTTGCAGAGGTTTTGGTCCACGGCAAGCTAACAAATTGCTTTTAAGGCTGTGGTGAGGCAGAAATATGGAAGAAGGGCGTGGTGAAGGAAAGCTACTCACTACCTTATAGCCAGGAGACAGAGAAGGTAAAAGAACCAGAGAGGAAGAAGCTGGAGACTAGATGTAGTTTCCAGTGTTGTTCCTCCATGATCCAGTTGCTTTCAACTTCACCTCACCCTCTATAACTTTCTTATGCCATCAAATCAGGTTAATCTACTGAAGTTAAAGCCTTCACGTTCCAATCACTTCTCTCAGTCCCACCTCTAAACATTACTGCATTGGGAGTCTAGCCATTCATACCTGAGTCTTGGGGGACACTTTATATTTAAACCATAGCACATACCAACTTAATATACTTTTTTTTTTTTTTTGCAGTAGATCGTTATACTTTCTTTTGTTGTTAGAATTTATAGTCTCTCTCTCTCTTTTTTTTTTTTTTTTTTTTTTTTTTTTTTGTGATTGCTCTAGAAGATGTGCCATGTATTCTTTTTTTTTTTCTTCTTTTTCTTTTAAGACAGAGTCTTACTATGTATGTAGTGCAGGCTGGCCTTGAACTCACTTATGTAGTGTAGGCTGGCTTCACAACTTCCTTGTTCACTAGCATTTGTTAGTTTTGCAATAAAATGAGTAATAAATAGTAACTAAGCGTTAAGATATTTGTTTTATGTTTTATCGTCAGAAAGACTAGTCACTGAGTCTTTATATGTCTTTCTTCCTGACAGCTTTTCTATAGGTAAATTTTTTTAAATATTTAACTTTTTATAATCCCAGCACTCGGGAGACTGAGGTAGGAGGAGCGTTGTGAGTTCGAGGCCGGCTTGGCCTACAATGTGTGCACAAGGCCGGCCTGAACTACACAGTGCGACAAAACTAGGCCTGAGAGTTTGTTTCAGTGGCTTATGCGCCTGCCTGGCAGGTGCAAGGTTGTGAGTTCGATCCCTGGTGCCACAAAACAAATAAATAAAAATAGAGATTTAACTTTTTAGATCAATTTTAGGTTCATAACAATTTAAAGTAGAGGACTGGGGATGTAGCTCAGTGGTAGAGCTCTTGCCTTGTACATACAAGGCCCTGGATTCAATACCCAGAACTACAAAAAAAAAAAGAAAAAAAAAAAAAGCGATTTCCCATACACATAACTTACCCCTTATCAATATTCCTCATCATTATTGTGCATCTGTTAGATTGATAAGGCTGCATTGACACGTATGTTGTTGTCACCCAAACTTCGTTGTTACATTAAGGTTTATTCTTGGTATTGTATGTACATTCTGTGGATTTAGGCAGACGTATTATGTATGACATGTATACACAATTGTAGTCTTTTTTTTTTTTTTTTTTTTTTTTTTTTTTTTTTTTTTTTTTTTTTTTTTTTTTTTTTTTTTTTTCTTTTGAGATAAGGGTCTCACTATATAATCCAGGCTGGCCTTGAACTTGCTTTGTAGCCCAGACTGGCCTCAAACTTGCAGCCTGCCTCATCCTCTGGTGTGCTGGAATTAGAGGTATGTGCTACCATGTCCAGCCTACCATTGTACTATTATAGAAAGTATTGTTACTGTCCTAAACATCCTTTACTTTGCTTACCCCCAGAGTATCTATAACCTCTTGCATTCTAATGTTTTTACTGTCTCTTGAATTTCTTTTTATTCCTCAGTGAAATCACACAGTATATATCCTTTTCAAATGGCTTTCTTTCATATTGCAGTATGAATTTAAAGTTCCTGTATGTCTTTTGTGGTTTAATATTTTATTCCTTTTTAGTGAAGAATAAGTTCCGTGTCTGGAACAGCTTATGCTTTTTTTTGGGTACCAGGGATTGAACTCACAACCTCACGCCTGCCAGGCAGGCACTTATGCCACTGAGCTAAATCCCCGGCCCTGGAACAGCTTATTCTTTTATCTACTGAAGGACATCTTTATTGCATCTAAGTTTTAGCAGTTATGAATAAAGCAACTACAAACATCTGTGTGTAGGTTTTTTTGTGGCTGGGGACCAAACCCAGGACCCTTGTGCATGCTACACAAACACTACTATTGAACTGTATCCCTAACCCTCCATCTGCAAATTTTTGTGTAGACATAACTTTGTAACTCTTTTGGGTAATATACCAGAGAGCATGATTACTGGATGATAATGATAATTTCATTTTGTTAGATAGGTGTTTTTTGTTTTCACTTCTCATGTCATCATTTTTATCATTCTGGCAACTTGTATTATAGACCTAATAAGTATCACTGCACCAGTGTTCCGTTAAAATATATTTACAACTATTGTATCATTTAGGTGGATTATTTCCTTTACCAGTATGCAGTGGCCTTCTTTGTCTTACCTAATTTTGTCTTGAAGACTGCATTGTCAAATACAAGTATCTGTTCCTGCTTTTGCTTTTGGGTTCTGTTTGGAATATTTTCCATCCTTTCTCTTTTAAGTCTTTGGTAGTAAGATGTGTTTCTTGTAAACAGAGAATAGTTGGGCCTTGTTTTTCTCCCACCCAGCCACTCTGTGTCTTTTAATGGAGAATTAAGACTGTTTACATTCATAATTATTATAGAAAGCTGTGTGTTGATGTCTCTAATTTTGTTGTTTTTCTAATATTTGATTCTTTCCTAAGGATTTTTAAAAAATATCTTCAACAATGCATAGTGGTCATGAATTTCTTTAATTTATACTTATCTTGGAAGGTTTTATTTCTCCTTCAATTTTGAAAGCTAGCTTTGCTGGGTATAGTAATCTCAGTTGGCAGTTATTTTCTTTCAGAAAAATCCTCGGCCCTGTTTTTTGAGACAGGGTCTCACTATGCAGTTCAGGCTGGCCTTGAACTCACTTTGTAGCCCAGGCTGGTCTTGAACTCACAACGATCCACCTGTCTCAGCCTTCTGAGTGCTGGGATTAAAGGTGTGCGCCACCATGCCCAGCTAAATTTCTTTTTTATTTTAATAAGTATATGACAAATAAAAGCAATAAAAACAAACCAGAGTAAGAGATACAGGACTTCAAAACATTATGAAATGAACAGTAGTTACCATAATGCCCTTTGATGTCTTCAAAATAGCTGCAGGTAACTTTGGACATAGTATAAATCAAATAGAACAGAATAGAATAGAAACAATAAAAACAAAACAATGAATGTGATAAAGGACTTCAAAACAAGCCAATAGTAAATCCAAAATTGCTGCCATAATATATCTTGCTATCCTTGAAATAGCTTCTGCCATGGGATTTAACATAAAACAACAGAGAATAAAACCCAACCCAACAAAACAGTTGAAATGCCATAGGACCTCAAAACAAGACCATAGGGAATCAATAATTGTTGCAACCCTCAGAAGGAGATCCCCCCACACCCCAGATAACACATTGCTTAGCAGTATCGTCTAACCCTATGATCAGACCACTGACCCTAGACCTGCAATGTTAATGAAACACCAAAGCACCACAGGCATCCAATTGCATTTCACCTCAATAGCTATCATCACAGCCTGTGTTTCTCCAGATAAGTAGGTTGCTTGGGGTGGTGGTGGTGGGGCTGATGGTACTTCTTGTCTGCCATCGCTCACACCGGAAGGGGCTGGGGTCTGGCTGTTCCCAGTGCGCCAGAGGCTTGCGCATGGCGCTGGTTCCCAGATAGGGCTTGTTTGTTGCTGCAGCCATTGTTCCCTGTAACCCTGGTCTGCAAATGGTTCTTGAAAGTTTTATTCATAATTTTTTTTCTTTACTAGTATCGGCATTTACTAATTCCTTAGCCTTATCTTCAAACCTTGAAATTCTGCCTTTGCACAGTCTTGACAGTTGGTGAGGTTTCCCACTGACTTTTTTTATTTGATTCACTGATTTCCAGATTTGGTTTGGTTCTTCTTCAGAATCTCTTTGTTGAATTACTCCTTCATATCTTGAATTGTTTTATTGTCTTGCTTAATTCATTCACCTGTTTGTTCATAGACTTACTGTTCTTTTCATAGATCAATCTCTTTTGAATTCTTTGTTTGGCATTTCATATATTCCAGTATCTTTGTATTTAGTTACTGATGAATTACGAACTTTTTTTCTTTTAATTTTTAAAATTTTGAGACAGGCTTTTGCTAACTTGGCCATGCTAGCCTCAAATTTATTTATTTTTTTGTCTTTTTGAGACAGGGTCTTGCCATGCCGTTCAGGCTGGCCTTGAACTCACTTTATAACCCAGGCTGGTCTCGAACTCGCAGTGATCCTCCTGCCTCAGCCTCCTAAGTGCTAAGGGATTACAGGCGTGTGCCCCCACAGCTGGCTCTTTACCTCAAATTTGTAATCTTTCTGCCTCAGACTTCTTAGCTGTCTGGTTTACAGGTGTCAGGTATGCCACCATACCTAGGTTTTTTTTTCTTCTTCTTCTAAGTCTGGTTTTTTTAGTTTTAAAGAAATCTTTGCCTATTCCAGGTCATGAAGGTAATATCCTGTTACTTCCTTTCAAAGATTTAAAGTTTACCTCTTACAGCTAGGTTTCTGACTCATCTTGAATTATTTTTGTGTGTGTGAAGAATAGGGGTCAAAGTTTCCTTCCCTATTCAGATGTCCAGTTGTCCTATTTGTTTTCCCTTGAATTCCAGTGTTCCTTGGTCATAAATTAAGTGGCCAGCTACATGTATATCTGTTTCAGGACTCTAATCTGTTCTGTTGGATTTTAATATCACATTATCTTGCTGTAGTTTTATATAAACCTTGAGATATGATTGATAAATTACCCAGTTTTAACTTGACTTTTTTTTGAAACAGGGTCGCCCAGTGTAGCCAGGGTTGACCTCAAACTCATAATCCTCATGCTGGGATTATAGATGTGCACCACTGTGCCTGGCTGTCTTGACTATTCTAATTCCTTTGACCTCTCCATGTAATTTTTGAATCAGTTTATCAGTTTATGCCTTTGTTTTAATTGAAATTGCATTGACTGTAAATCAATTTAGAGAGATTTGACAATATTGAATATTTAATTCTTTTTTTTTTTTTTTTTTTTGTGGTACCGGGAATCAAACTCATAACCTCATACGCGCCTGCCTGGCAGGCGCTTAAGCCACTGAGCCAAACTCCTGACCCTGAATATTTAATTCTTGAACATCGTATCCCTCTCCATCTATTTAGTTAATTAATTTCCCTTAGCAGTGTTTTACAGTGTCCACTGAAGGTTAAATTTTCATTAGATATTAGTATTTTGTTTTTGATAACTGTCATAAATAGAAGTTTATAAAATTTCAATTTCCTGTTGCTTGTACATAGAAATACAGCTGATATTTGTATGTTGACCTTGTATTCAGGGGCAGTGCAGTTTACTCATTTGTTTAAAAATCCTAATTCTTTTTGTATTTTTGGTCATTTGTAATATTGGGCTATAATTTTTCTTTAATGACAGATTTACTTTTTAAATCAAGGTTTTACAAGCAAGGTTTTTTTTCTTTTTTTGGTACTGGGATCGAACTCACGACCTTGTGTTTGCCAGGCAGGAACTTGTGCTGCTGAGCTAATAAATCCAGCCCAGCAAGATTGGTTTTTGTGGGGTTTTTTGGTCTTTTTGAGACAGGGTCTTACTATTCAGTTCCAGCTGGCCTTGAACTCACTTTGTAGCTCAGGCTGGTCTTGAACTTGCAGTGATCCTCCTGCCTCAACCTCCTGAGTGCTGGAATTATAGGCATGCGCCACCATGCCGGGCTCCAAGACTGGTTTTAACATTTGAAAGTCAATCGTTCTAGTACACTGAAATAATAAGGAAAATTATATCAGATTTAGACAAGACATTTCATAAATTTAAAACTATTTTGTGATTAGTTAAAAACCTCTGAGGTTAAAAGCAAGTCTGCGGCTTGGGCTACAACGCGAGCGCAAGGCCGGCCTGAGCTACATAGTGCGACCCTGCCTCAAAAAACCAGGGCTGGGGAGTTTGGCTTAGCGGCTTAAGCGCCTGCCCTGGCAAGCGCAAGGCTGTGAGTTCAATCCCCAGTGCCGCAAAAAAAAAAAAAAAAAAGCAAGTCTGGTATGGTTGTACACATCTGTAATATAGCAGTCTGGGAGACTGAGGTAGAGGGGTACTGCAGATTTGAGCCTGGACAAGTTAGCAACACCTTGTCTCAGAATAAAACATACAAAGACTGGGGATGTAACTTAGTGCAAAGGCCCTGGGTTCCATTTCTAATACCAAAAAACTCAAATAAAGTGAAATTTCTAAATCTGATAAGTATTTACTAGCTCCCCCTCCACCCAGTACAGGCAGCATCATACTTAATGATGAAATACTACCCTCTTTTCTCTTGAGTTTAGGAAGTAGACTCTGATGCCCATAGGAGTATTTTTAAACCAGTCCCAGAAAACTTACTGTTCTAACAGTAAATATTTCAGCTAGTAATTTATACAGTGAAAATAACAGAATATATTGTCCATAGCAATAAAACTTTTTTTTAATGTATGTAATTGTGTCCTTATGTGTGACTTAAAATGTATTTGTCAGCCATACATGGTGGGGCACACCTGTAATCCCAGCACTCTGGGAGGCTAAGGCAGGAGGGTTACAAGTTTGAGCCAAGCTGGGGAATTTACTGAGCTGTAAGAGCCTGTCTCAGAATAAAAGATGAAAATGGGCTAGGGATGTTGCTCAGTGCTGAGTCCCTGAGTTCAAGCTTTAGTACCTCAAAAAAAGAAAGTATTTTCTCATTGTGGTGGCATTGGGCTCAGAAAACTGAGTTGAGTTCACTGACCTAAAGTTGTATTTTTCAGAATTTTAAATATTGGTGAATTGAAACTTCATTTAAGTGAAATCAGTGTTACCTTTCTTCTTGAGGTGGTTTTTTGTTTTTTTCTTTTGGAGACAGTGTCTCACTATGTGGTTCAGGCTGGTCTTGAGGTCACTTCGTAGCTCAGGCTGGTGGTCTCAAACTTACAATGATTGTCCTGTCTTAGTGTCCCAAGTGCTGGGATTACAGGTGTGCACCACCATGCCCAACTTGAGGTTGTTTTGTGATACTACTTTTTCTTGTTAATTTTCTGGAGGAATAACTCACATAAAATGAACTGCACCTACCTAAAGTGTGCATTTCAGTGATTTTATCACAAGATAAGTAGAATTTCCATGACCCCTAAAAATTTATTTCATTTTTTTTCTGGCCTTAGGAAACCACTAGTCTACCTGTTGTATTATTTTGTTTTGTTTTTATTTTTGTTTAAAGGTATATGAATATTGAATTTTTAAATAAGCTTACTTTTTTAAAATTGCTTTAGATTTATAGAATGAGCTAGTATGGTTCCTGTTGTTGCCAGATGTAGGATCAGACCAGATGGAAGGCAGCACTGGAGGCACTTTGGAAGGCAGACAACTTTATTACACTAGCAGACTGGTTGGAATCTCAGTTCCAAATCACCACCCTTGTCTTGGGGTAAAACAGTTACTTATATAGGTTATCAGAAGGAAGTACAAAAGACACATAACAGGCTATTTCATAGTTGGTTACACGTCTTGTCATGTGTTGCTAGGCAGAACAAGCTAATTGGGGGTTACTATTGTATGGCAGGAATGCTAGGGCTCCAGTAAGTAGGAAGAATCAATCATTGTCTAAAACTGGGCAGGGCTTGTCTCTAGGTGATAAGTCTTTGAAAATTTGAAAGTAAGCTAGTATAACAAGTTGTACTGTCTGGCTGAGTTACACTTATCTTACAAGCTGCAGCTGGCATGGGGGATGTCAAGGCTAGCTGATTTTTGTTATTTTCTAATTATGGGAACAGCCTGCGCATCCCAGTCCTGTCCTTGAATAATGTCTGGCTGTGGTTTTATTTATTTATTTTTATTTTACAGAGGATAAAACCAAGGAAAATAAAACAATAAAAATAATCAAAACAACCAGTGTGACACAGTACTTCAAAGCAATACAAAATCAACAATAGTTACCATAATGCCTCTTGCTGTCCTCAAAATAGCTGCAGATACCCTCAGACATAGTGAAAGTCAAAGAGAACAGAACAGAATAGAACCAACAAAAACAAAACAATGAATGCAATAAAGGACTTCAAAACAAGACAATAGTAAATCCAAAATGGCTACCATAATATATCTTGCTATCTTTGAAATAGCTGTTCTTGCCATCAGATATAACAAAATCAAACAAAACAAATCAGAACAAACCCCAACCCAACAAAACAATGAAAATGATACAGGACATCAAAACAAGACAATAGGGAATTAACAATGACTGCCACCCTCAGAAGGAGATCCCTCCTATATGCCACTCTGCGTACCGCCATCTTCTGAATAGATGATCAGATCACTGGCCCTACACCTGCAAGGTCAGTGAAATGCCAAAACATCCCAAACATCACATTTCATTTTGCTTCAATAGCTATCATCACAGTCTGTGTTTCTCCGGATCAGTTGGTTGCTTACAGGGGTGGAGTGTTGGCTCTTCTTGTTTGCCAGCCCACACGCCAGAAGGGGCTTGGGTCTGGCTGTTCCCATTCCGGTGGTGCCCCATGGATGGTGCTGGTTTGCAGGGAGGGCTTGCCTCTTTGGCTGTAAGTTTTAAATTGCCTTTATGTTTAAAATTGCCCTTACACTATAGACTGGCACCTAGTATCCTCTATTTGTAAAAATATCTTTCATTGATATCTTTCATTGATATCTTTCATTGATATTTTCATAATTCTTTACCTAGGTTTATACATTAAGTAAAATCCATACTTTATTCAGTTTTCTTTAGTTTAATTTAGTATCATTTTTCTTTTCCAAGGTCTTCTCAGATACTTTATTGTGTTGAATCAGTTTGTCTTCTTAAGCTCCTCTTGACTCTGACAGTTTCTCAATTCAGCCTTATTTTTGATACCCTTGACAGTTTTTTTTTTGGGGGGGGTTGGGGGGAGTACTAGGGATTGAACTCACAACCTTGTGCCCGCCAAACAGGTGCTTAAGCCACTGAGCCAAACTCCCAGCCCTGTTTTCTTTGAGGCAGTGTCACACTATGTAGTTCAAGCTGGCCTTGCTCACGTTGTAGCCCAAGCCGGCCTTGAACTCACAACG
>RJWM01003521.1:0-23649 GCA_004363535.1 Dasyprocta punctata | reverse complement strand
ATATTGCAATGGGTTGACCTTTCATGTTTTTCTTGCTTGTTTGACTGATTTTGTTGTTAGGTTCGATTGCAATTATGGGACACAGCAGGTCAAGAGCGGTTCAGGAGCTTGATTCCTAGCTACATTCGTGACTCCACTGTGGCAGTTGTTGTTTATGATATCACAAGTGAGTGGGGGGAATTACGCATTTCTAATCTTTCAACCTTTAAGCTTAGCTGCATGCATGTTCTTGTCTTGTGCTTGTTTTCCTTTCCTGGCATGTACAATTAAGTTTATCATGGTAAACTGTATCACAGACCAATAGGTCAGAAATACTTGCTTTGGTGTTTGTTACCAGTGTGCTTTATTTTTCCTGTGCTAGGTTTTTCACTCCAGAAGTTGTCTTTCAGGTCCAATTATGAATCTTTTTCAAGACTTTCTTAGTGTTGTTATCCCTAAGCCATACCATAATTATGACCGAAGGCAAATCTCCTTTTTCATTTAATTTCATCTGAGATTTCTCTAAAATAATCTGCAATTAAGCCTCTTGCCAAGTTTGTCAAATTCTCCAAGGCTTCTGTTGAGGCTGTTAAAAGCTTCTGCTAGTCAGCTTTTCTCTGCTTTTCCCTTCAAATCATTCAGTCTGTATAGAGGAAGACAGAAAATTTAACATATACTTTTCTGTTAAATCATTTTTGTTTGAATTATATCTGTGTTCCGTGACTGACTGATGTTGCTAACAGACTACAATTTCATTTCTTTCCAAGAAAAAAATTTTAAATGGGAAGTTAAGTAATGATTTTGTGTTTTTTCCCTAAAGACTGAATAATGCCTTTGACCTTTTAAATGACTATAAATTTTCCTTGGAGCTTTGGTGATTGACAAGAAAATGCTCTCTGTTTGAAATTGTCTTTGCAAATTGATTTATGACATATATAAGGCAGTATTTAATATTATCCTATATAGTAGTCCATAATTTATAGGAAAACCAGACTTATACAGCATCTTGGAGTTTTAAAAAAAAACAGTTGACTTGAGCTAGGGGTATTGTTAGGTATTTTTGCATATCTATGCAGTCAGAGGTCCTAGCTACTAAACAGTAACTGCAACAGTAAAATTAGAACATTGCATTCAGAGACTTTTTTTTGGATAGTGCTATATACAGTCTTTCCTTTGCAGCTTTACTTTGGGTTGCTACTTGTTTAAAAAAATGTATGCTCCTTATTATGCATTTACCAGTTTTATAGCTTTAAAATGTTTGTGCTTACTTTAACCAAAGCAAAAGAAACTTGTGTATTTTTCCTTAAAAATTCTGTAAGTATGTTAAAATATTAGTAAGTTGCTTTCTTTAACTGCTGTAAAAAGTATTGAAGTACTCTATTTAGAATCCAATACTAGCAAAGGTGAATTTTTTTTAGAAGTGATTCTGATACATTAAACCAGTAGGCTTTAGGTTAAAGAGATCACAAACTTGAGTAAGCAATGCAAACACATGTTGAAAGCTATTTAAGGACTACAGATTTTCTGAATGTGTTGGGATTTATTGGCTGACATACTTTTGGAAATGCTTTCTTTGTCATATTTAGTATGTGTAAGTGATCAGAAAAGCATTGTGGCAATGTAACACCAAATTATCTGCCATAGCTGTCCTTGTATTTTAAATAGTTTATTTTTTCCAATTGTGTAATACATTGCACTCCTTTGATTGTTGTCAAATTTAAATACTGTAATCTAAAAGGAACTTTGAGGATTTTATTCTTCAGATTTGTTTAGATCACTGACAGTTGTAATCAGATAAAATGGAGTTATGTTGCAGGCACATTAAAAGTGGGTTCCTAATGTGCCATCCTCCTTCCAACTTCCAGGGTATTTGCGGGAGTGATATCCTTTGCTTGGGAGGCATATTCAGTAACGCTGATCTCTGTTCACCCTCCCATACCAGATGTTAACTCATTCCAGCAAACCACAAAATGGATTGATGATGTCAGAACAGAAAGAGGAAGTGATGTTATCATCATGCTAGTAGGAAATAAAACAGATCTTGCTGATAAGAGGTATGTGATTTTCTGTGCGTGAAATGTTTGATTTCTATGTTAAGCAACCTGTTAATTTTATTTACTGAAAAATTGTTCAGCAAGGAAGTGTGTTTAATCCTTCAGTTTTCTTTAGCGTGAGGATCTGAAATGATCAAACTCAGTTCTTAAAGGAAAATGAGTTTTATTTTATGTCAGCCCATACATATATAACTCTTGTGGTAGATTGTTTACACCTGAGGCCAGGAAATATTTTACATTTTTAGGTCTCATAAGTAACAACTGTGGCCAGGTGTGGTCACACATGCATGTAATTCCAGTACTTGGGAGGCTGAGGCAGTAGGATCGTTGCGAGTTCAAGACCAACCTGGGTTACAGAGTGAGCTCAAGGCCAGTTGAACTGCACAGCAAGACACTGTCTCAAAAAGACAAAAAGAAAAAAAAATTTTACATGACAAGATCCTGTCTCAAGAAAAGTGGGAACTGTGTTTTGTTACAGACCAAGCCATTTTTAAAACAAATTTTATCTTTAAAAATTATTCATAATGATTAAATGCACACATTTTTTTATAATCTTCTTATAAACATTTATTGTAATACAGTAGTGTGAGGTATTAAACTGAATAGCTTTATTGTGATACCTTAGTTAAATGAGCAGGGCCGTATTCAAGTCACAAGATGCAAAACGTAAAGCCGGGCGTGGTGGTGCAAGCTTTTAACTCCAGCACTCTGGAGGCTGAGGTAGGAGGAGCATTGTAAGTTCAAGGCCGGCTTGGGCTACAACGTGACTACAAAGCCGGCCTGAGCTTAAATAGTGTGACCCTGTCTCAAAAAACTAGGGCTGAGAGTTTGGCTCAGTGGCTTAAGCACCTGTCTGGCAGGCATGAGGTTCTGAGTTCAATCCCTGGTACCACACACACACACACACACACACACAAAGATGCAAAATGTATTAGCATTCCCTGCTTGAATATCTGCTTTCAGCATTCTTCAGTGATCTACTGTGTATTCTTTCTGCTTTAAATAGCATTGGCCATAGCACTTAATAGTGGGAGATTTTACTATTTGTTACATATTTATTCATGAACTGGATTAAGAGGTTTGGTAATGAACTTTTGATATTAACTACAATGTTGTGATGAAATCTAATGTTCACAGACTTAGGGACTTGGGCACAGTGGCACAGTCCTGTAATCCCAAGCACTCTGGGAAGCTGAGGCAGAAGGATTGCCAAGTTTGAGTCTGGTCTGGGCAACTTAGCAAGATGCTATCTCAAACGATAAAAAAGGAGATGTAGCTCAATGTGAAATCTTCAGTGCCCAGTACTGCCCCCACCCAAAAAACAACAACAACAAAAAACTTGTGGAGACTTTAAGTCTATTTCTGCCCATGGTACTTCAAGAAAATTCTTTAAACATCTGTTCTTTTGTTGTTTATTTTAATTGAGTGAACAATGCTAGGAACATATGAATTATTTTTACAATAATTTTTTCTTATGGTAATACTCATCAGCTGCTCTAGAATTACCATCTTTGTTAGTAATTTTTGCTGGGGTATTACTTCTGACCTAATCACATTTTAAAAAAAGTAGAGGCTGATCATTCCACTAAAATGGTTTCTGAATGAGATTTAAATGTTTAACAAAAGGGCTAATAGGAAATGAAAAAAAAAGTCTTAACAGGCAATGCTTTGATAGAGAGTGGTCTTTTATAAGCATGACACGAAATCCTGAAGCCATAAAGGGAGAGATTGGTAAGTTAGAGTACATAAAGATCATTTCACATATTACATTGAATATGATTCAGAAAGTTGATAATAAGAGTGTTATCAAGTTGAAATAAGTAAAACCTTTTGTATACTGAAGATGTAATGGAATGTACTTTTGGGGGGGGATATACTTTTGAGAAGAAACAATTTGACAATATCATAGTTTGAAATACTCATTGACTCACATCTGCTTCCAGTATCCCACAGATTATGCCCACAGAAACATGCAGAGATGACCATCAAGACTGTTTGTTGTTCCGATCAAGTGGCTCACACCTGTAATGTTTGTAGTCAGAAGGCCTCAGACAGCAGGAGCACAAGTTCAGAGCCAGCCTGTGCTACGTAGTAGCAGGTTCAAGGCCAGGCTAGACTATATGAGTCCCTGTCTCCAGTAAATGAATGAATTACTATTGTAAAGACTCATGGTTCGCTTTTTGAACTTTGTGATTCAGTGAGTCCTAGATGGGGTCCTTGATTATATATTTTAAATAATCTTCCTAGATGTTTCTGACACATAATTGGGACTATCACTATAGCAAACTTTTAATTATTTTATTAGGGTGACTTATAGTTACCCTTGTGAACATAGGATTCTAAAGTCAGGAAGAAGTTCTTTCTGAATTGTTCATGTATAGAATTTACATACTAGGGATCATTCATTCAAGAAGTGTTTATTGAGTGGCATTTATGTTCCAGATACTGCTCTTCTACCATAGAATAGTGCACTAAAAAGACAAGACTAAAAGTCAAGCTTTAAGAAGCTTTTATTCCAGAGAGCGATCTAGACATTTAAGTAAGTCAATAGGCTGGGCATGGTGGTACACATCTTTAACCCCAGCTACCTGGCAGGCTGAAGCAGGAGGATCATGAAATTGAGACCAGCTTGGACAACATTGCCAGAGTTCATCTCAAAAACAAACAAGAATAAAATACATAGTATGTTAAATAATAAAACATGCTAAGGGGAGAATAAAGGAGGGAGAGGGGAGATGAAATACCAAGGATAGGTTTGAAATTTTAGATTTTCAGTGGAAGACTCACAGAGGAGGTGGCTTTTAAGTAAAGGAAGTAAGGGAGTCATTTATGTAGAGAGAAAGTTGACAATGCAACTGTGGCTCAGAAAAACTTAAAAATTGCTGTTAGATATCTGAGTGTAGGCAGTTGGCTATGGATCTGGAGTTCACAATAACAGATCAGCTCACTATATAAGCTTGTGAGTCATCAGCGTAGATGCTATTTTAAACGTAAGATTGCCAGAAAAGTGATTGCAAATAGAGAAGAGGTTTAAGGAATACATTTTAGGGCACCAGATATTTTTCAAGGGATTTCATAAGTTTCTCAACCTTGTTGGTATTGACATTTTGGGCCAGATCTTCTTTCTTGTGAAAGATTGACCTGTGCATTGTAAGATATTTAGCAGCAACCCTGGCTTCTAACTGTAAGATACCAGTAGCACATCTGCCTATACACATTAGGTTGTGACAACAAAACTTCCTACCAAAATTGCCTCTGTTGAGAGCCATCAATTTTAAAATTAAGCAAGTGAGGAGGAATTAGCAAAAAAGGAGAAATGAGCCACAAAGGTATGTGAAAATCATTTGGATAAGTATTCTGGAGCCAATTGAAAATAAATATTTTAAGGAGAAGACTGATTAACTGTGTAAATGCTCTTTAAAGTAAAATGTAGACTGAGAATTAACCATTGAAATTAGAAATTTGGAGGCTATTAATAATACTTATAATGTAGTAACTAGAGAGGTGGGGTTGAAAGTAGTTGACTGTAGTAGGTTCAAGATGTAGCTCAGTGGTAAACCACTTACCTATCATACACAAGACCCTGTGCTCAACCCTCAGTACCACTAAATAAGTAAGCAATCCAGTAAGTAAGTAAATAAATAGATAAATAAAATTATTAGAATGCCCATTCTCCCCTGATGTTATAACACTAACAGTAAACAAGGTAATTCTATTTTATAACATATGCTAAAAATCTACACTGAGATAACTATAAAACTCTTAAGGAAAGAATGTAGATTTGGATATATGGAAAAATATACCCTTGAATAAGTAAACAATATAAGCATGTTGGTTTCCCCCTTTATTTCTATTTAAGAAATTCCAATAACCAGATACTAATAGCTGGTTTTTTTCCATAGAGATAGACTAATTATTATGTTTGTTTGACTCAGAATAGCCATTAAAACCCTGGGGAGAAGAGCCATGATGAGCACTTAGCTCTTTCAGATATTTAAATTTGTTGTAAAGCCTCTGTAGTAAAAATGGCATCTTGTTACACTAGTAGTATACAGAAAATGGAAGAGTATATCTAGAAATGGATTCAAATGCATATGGACAGTAGTTAATGGATTGAGATAAATAACATACAGATAAAATCGGTTCATGTCTTCATATCAGAACAAATTCCAAAGGGATCATGGATTTAAATGTAAAAACAAAATAAGTACTAATGGAATTCTAGTATTTCATAATGGTGATACTGTGACACAGAGTTAGGGAAAATACTAATAAGTGTAGCACAAACAAAATTAATGGCAAACTAGGGAAAAGTATTTATGAATCATATCATAAATGTCCAATATCTATAATATATAATGATCTGCTAAAAAGAAAAAAGACAACACTGTAGAAAAATGGACTAGAAATGTAGATGGTTTAATTAGCTATTAATTATCTTGAAGATTAGTGAAATTTAAATTGAAAATTACACTAAGAAGCATGGTCTTTCAGAGGACAAATTTCCAAGTTGGTTGAAATCATCTGTTAGCAAGCCCACAAGGGAAAGTACTCATAAATTGATGGAGTAATACATAGTGGCATAATCTCAATGAGGGAGAGAGGGTTGGTTTTTGGTAGTATCTAACATGCATAAAAAGGAATATGGAATATATATATTACTATGGGGTGAATCTCTAGAATATTTGACTAGGGAAAAAAGGGGTAAGTGAAGTAGTATGTAACGTGCTACACTTCATGAAAGAGGGAAATTGAGGTGTATATACATACCAGTTTTATAAATAGAAAGATAAATTGTAGGGTTTTTTTTTTGTTGGGGGGGGTTGTTTGCTTGCTTGCTTGTTTTGAGACAGGGTCTTGCAGTGTGACTTAGACTGGCCTTGAACTCTTTAAGCAGTTTTATGCTGGCCTCAAATTTATGGCAATCCTTCTGCCTCAGCCTCCCAAGTGCTAGGATTACAAAGCTAGGCTTATAGCAATTAACTTGCTTTGTATATTTGAATTTGAAATTGTGTAATACAGTTTTTAAATGAAATTCAATTAAAAATAAAATTTAAAATTATTTAAAATGAAAGTGGAACAGTTATTCAAAGTAACCTAAAACAGTACTCTGATTTAGAATAAGAACTGCAAAAAAAATTTTTAACTGTTTTCAGTAAACACATTAATGATAATGTTGACTGTTGTTTTTTTCCAAATGATTGTGTGCATTCTGCATAGAATAAATGAATAAAATACAGCTACAAGACTTAAAAAAATCTCGTAACTCTGAATATAAATAGCAAACATTTACATAAAGTCATTATTATTTATATATTTTTGTTTGTTTTGAGACAGGGTCTTGCTATGCAGTTCAGGCTGGCCTTGTACTTGCTTATGTATAGCCCAAGCTGGCCTTGAACTCACGGTGATCCTCTTGCTTCAGCCTCCTGAGTGCTGGGATTACAAGCATGCACCACCATGCCCAGTGTAATTCATTTTTTAGTATTAATCAGTTCACTGTTTTCTAGTGTGATCTATTAAAAGACCTAAACCAGAAAGAATAAATTGTAGACCAGTGATGGCAAACCTTTTAGAGCATTCAGTAATACAGACTGCTGCAGTTCATGTGTCATAGGTTTGTCACCACTGCTCTAGTCTGTCATATCTTAATAACATTTTTCTTTAATGGAATGAAGGCTACTAGAGGAAATGATAAATTTGGGCTATGGACTAGAAGAGGTTAAAAGTACTGTAATATCCTGGTCATATGTAAATCAAGGAAGCTGTTAAAGATCACAGGGATTGTGTCAACTTTAAAACCCAAAGAAACTCTTCTAGTTGAAGATAGAAAAATTTGAGAATGAATAATTTACTGTGGATTGTTTAAACCCATGAGTTACAATGATATTATACTTCCAAAGGAAACTAATTGGTTGTTTTCAGAAAATGCTAGAGACTGATTTGAACATTTATTCTTTCATTCCATGAGTGCCTCAGGGTAACTAAATAGTTGAGAAAGTTTCTCTTTAAAAGAGTAATTCAACCAGGCCCTGTGGTGCAGAGCTGTAATTATAGCTATTTGGGAGGCTGATGCAGGAGGATCGTAAGTTCAAGTCCAACCTGAGCAACTTAGTGAGATGCATTCTCAAAATAAGATAAAAGGACTGGAGATGTAGGTAGGTTGTAGACCACTTGCCTAAGTAGGCACAAAGTCCTGGGTTCAATCCCTAGGATGGGGTTTTGGAGTATTTTATTTCCCATAAAGAACATTATTAGGATAATTGGCAGAACATAAATAAAAGCTATAGATTCAGTAATGACATCGATATTAATTTTACAGTTTTAATATACAGTTATGTAAGAGATTAGTAAATTCACAGTATAGAGTAATTTAGGGCTTAACTTCCATAGATTGACAATTTAACTCAATTTGTTTTAAAAAATGTTATTAAAAATTTATAACTAGGTATGGTCATACATGCTTATATTCCCAGTACTTGAGAGGCTGAGGTAAGAGGGGCATGAATTTGAGCCCAGCCTGTTAGCAATTTAGCAAGGCCCTTCTAAATAGAAAAAAAGCTGGGGATATAACTCAGTACAAAGGGCCCTAGGTTTAATCCCCAGTGCCACAAGAAAATAAAAATGGGTACACACACAGAATGAGAATATAAAACAAACAAATATAGAACTGGGCATGATGGTGCATGCCTGTAATCCCAATGTTTAGAAGGCTGAGGCAGAAGAAAACCAAAATAGCAACAACAAAAAAAGCAAATGTAGCAAAATGCTGATTGAAACTTTGTTAGAGAATGGCCTTGTTTTTTGGAGAATGGAAAATTTCTATAATCTCTTGTTTGAGACAGAAAGATACATAGGTTGAGAGTTTGGGGAGTAAAGAGAGTTTTTCTAGAGTAGTAGGACTAGGGGTAACTGGGTGTGATGGCACATGCCTTTAATCCCAGCACTGGGGAGGCTGATGTAGGTGGAACATTGTGAGTTCAAGGCCAGCTTGGGCTACAACTCAAGCGAGGCCACCCTGAACTACAGGCTGCGACCCTGCCTCAAGAAAAGTAGGGCCAGGGCTGGCTCAGTGGCTTAAGCACCTACCTTTCAGGTGCGAGGTTGTGAGTTTGATCACCGGTACCGCAAAAAAAACCCAAAACAAAACAAAACGAAAAGTAGGACTAGGGGTAAACTATAGCAACATATACCCAGGTAGATTGGTAGATGTGGAAATTCTTGTTCATTGCTTAGTTTTCTGTGTTGTTGGCGGAATGTTTTGTCAGCTGATTATTATGATCTATTTAACTAAAATGTTTACATATTGAATATCTATGTGCCAGCTGGTCACTGCAAATACCAAGATAAATGGAATAGTCTTTTTTTTTTTTTTTTTTTTTTTGCGGCACTGGGGATTGAACTCAGAGCCTCATGCTTGCCAGGGCAGGTGCTTAAGCCACTGAGCCAAACTCCCGGCCCTGGTTTTTTGAGGCAGGGTCGCACTATGTAGCCCAGGCCAGCCTTGTGCTCGCGTTGTAGCCCATGTGGGCCTTGAACTCACAACGCTCCACTTACCTCAGCCTCCCGAGTGCTGGGATTAAAGGCATGCGCCACCACGCCCTGCAAATGGAATAGTCTTATATTTGAAAAGCTCACTGTTTGAAATACTTAACTGATTATAATTTATCACAAAATAACCATGTAAAAGAAATGTTAATCTTGTAATATTTTGTATCAGGAAGTTTTACAATTTATAGTTTTTACTTGTTCCACTTACAGATGTCTCAAAATCCAACTGAAGGAAATAATCCACAGTAAAAAAACTATTATAGCACAAAGATGTTTAGAACGTTTTTTTACAGTATGGACATTTTGAAAAAAACTTGGACTTCTGTTTAGGAATGTTATGTGAATTATGATAGTAAACAAATTGTCTAGCCATAAAATTATTTTACATCAAGCAACAGACACTGCCCAAATCTAGAAGACAATAACAAAGTTTTTGTTTTTTGTTTTTTTGCTTTTGGGGTGTTTTTTGGTATCAGAAATTGAACTCAGGACCTTGTGTTTGCCAGGTGGGCACTGTGCCACTGAGCTATATCCCTGGCCCCTTATAACAAACTATTTTGAAAACTTATATTCCAATAAATTGGAGAGTCCAGATGAAATAGAGAAACTGCTAGACATATGAATTGCCAAATAGACTATTAACAGGCAATGAAATAGAGGTAGCAATAAATATCCTACCAACTAAGAGAAGCCCAGGCCTGTTGGATTCACTGCAGAATTCTACTAGAACTTTAGCGAAAATTTAACACCAGTGCTCCTCAACCTCTTCCATGAAATGAAAAGGAAAGAGAAGAGTACTGCCAAACTCATTCCTGGAAATTAGCATTACCCTGATGCCAAAACCAGATAAGGACTTAACAGAAAAAAAGAATACTACAGGCCAGTATCCTTAATGAATGTAGATACAAAACTGCTCAATAAAATACTGGCAAACAGTACAGGAAATCATTTTAAAAAACATGCATCATTCCAGGCATGATAGTGCACACCTGTAGTCCTAACATTCAGGAAGCTGAGGCAAGATTGCTATGAGTTTGAGGTCAGCCTGGGCTATGGTAGTAAGTTTGAGGCTAGCCTGAACTACTCAGGGAGACTATTGCAAAAAATAAAATTTTAAAAAAAGAAAAAATATATGTACGTATTGATCATGTTGGCTTCATCCCAGAGATGAAAGCATGATTCACTGTAATAAATCAATAAATGTAATACATAACATAAATGGAAACAAGGCCAAAAATCACATGAAAAATCATCTCAATAGATGGAGAAAAGGCCTTTGACAAAATCTAGCATCCATGATTGAAAAAAAAATTATGAACTTCAGTATAGAAAGAAAATCAATATAAAGGTTCTTTCTTTCAGTCGGGTGTGGTGGCGCACACCTTTAATCCCAGCACTCTGGACACTGAGGTAGGGAGGAGCATTGTGAGTTCGAGGTCCGCTTGGGCTACAACGCGAGCACAAGGCCGGCCTGAGCTACATAGTACGACCCTGTCTCAAAAAACCAGGGCTGGAAGTTTGGCTCAGTGGCTTAAGCACTGCCTGGCAGGCACAAGGTTGTGAGTTCGATCCCCAGTGCCACACACACACAAAAAAAGAGGTTCTTACTTTAAAGTGATAAAAGTCATTTATGACAAACCTATTGCTAACATGTCTATAATAAATGGGAAAAATCTGAAAGTGTTTCTTCTACAATAAGGAATAAGACAAGAGTGTCCCCTCTTATCACTACTGTTCAATATAGTGCTTGGAAATTTAGCCAGAGCAATCAGAGAAGTAAAAGTGATACATAAAAGAAAGGAAGAAGTCATACTGTCATTATTTGTAGATGACATGATCCTTTTACATTTAGAAGACCCAAAAAACTCCACCAAAACAGTTAGAACTAATAAACAAATTCAATAAAGTTGCAGGATACAAAGCCGAGAACACACAAATCACCAGCATTGGATGTGGTGGCATGTGCCTGTAATCTCAGCACTTGGGAGGCTGAGGAAGGAAAATCACTTAGTGAGTTCAAGACTAGCCTCGACTGCATAGTGAGTTCAAAGCCAGCCTGAACTGCATAGTGAAACAATTGTCCCAAAAAAAAAAAAAAAATACCATCATTCCTGCACACCCAGTGGTAAACCCACCAAGAAAGAAATCAGGAAAGTAATCCCATTTACAATAGCTTAAAAAAAAAAAAATTTATCTGTTTTGGTATTCTGTAATCCTGGCTGGCCTTAAACTCACTCTGCAGCCCAGGCTGGCTTTGAATTCATGGTGATCCTCCTGCCTCAGCCTCCTGAGTGTTGAGATTACAGTTGTGTGCCACCACATTCAGTTTTAAAAAAATAAATAATGGCCAGGGATATAACTCAGAGGCATAAGCAAATGCTTGACAAGTGCAAGGTCCTGAGTTTGATCCCTGGTGCAAAAAAAAAGTTTTTTTAAATAAATAAATAAGTAAGCAGAAACTAAACTAACCAGGGAAGTAAAAGACCTCTATAATGAAAATTGCAGTACTCATTAAAAAAGAAATTGAAGAGGACACCTGGGAATGGAAAGATGTTTTTGTTTGTGGAAAAGCAAAACTTGTATTGTCAAAATGGCCATCTTACCAATAGTGATGTATAGATTCAATGCAATCCCAATCAAAATACCCATAGCATTCTACACAGACCTAGAAAAAACAATCCTAAAACTTACATGGAATTAGAAGAGTCCAGAATAGACAAACCAACCCTGAGCAATAAAACGAAGGCAGGAGACATCATAATACCAGATTTCAAGTTATATTACAAAGCTACCATGATAAAACCAGCATGGTACTAGCACAAAAGCAGACATGTTGTTCTTTGGACTGAATTACAGATGCAGAAACTACCCTAGGAACCTTCAACCATTGTATCCTTGACACTAAGGAAATCAGTATGGAGATACCTCAAAAAACTAACTATAGAAAGTCTGTTTGACCTAGCCATACTCTTTGGGTGGGTCTCCCTCAGAGATTGAAAGACAACATGCTGTGGGTTTTTTGGGTTTTGTTTTTGTTTTTGTTTTTCATATTGTGTCTTTTAATAGATGTTAGATGCATACCGTATTTATAGCAGCACAACTCATAATAGCTAAATCTTCAAAATGGTTAATAAGCCTATCAGTGGGTGAATTGATAAAGAGAATGTGTATATGTATGCACAACAGAGTAATCTTCAGCCATAGAAGCGTTAAATTTGAGTCATTTGTAGAAAAATGGATGCACCTTGAGATCATAATGTTAAGTGAAATAAATTAGACACATAAGATTACATATCATGTGGTTTCTTTTATATGAGAAACTCAAAATAATAATTTAAAGAGCAAAATAAAAGGTAGATGATAGGAGACAGGGACATAGACTTTTTGGAAATGGGTAAAGCATCTGGGAATTGGGGAAGACAGGGAGGGGAGGAGATAGGGAAATAAAAATTTTTTTAAAGGGAAGGAAGCAGACTATTAAGTTTTAGTTTTGTGGAGGTTTTGTTTGCAGTCAAGTATAACATACAGAAGTGCGCCGGGTGTGGTGGCGCACGCCTTTAATCCCAGCACTCAGGGGAGGCTGAGGTAGGAGGAGCGTTGTGAGTTCAAGGCTGGCTTGGGCTACAATGCGAGTGTAAGGCCGGTCTGAGCTACATAGCGCGACCCTGCCTCAAAAAACTAGGGCCGGGAGTTTGGCTCAATGGCTTAAGCGCCTGACTGGCAGGTGCAAAGTTGTGAGTTTGATCCCTGGTGCCGCAAAAAAAAAAAAAAAAAAAACATACAGAAGTGTACAAAATTTTAAGTGTGCTGCACGCATGCAGATTAATACATGTTTTTACCTGTATAACTAGCACCTGTATCAACTTGTTTTCAGAGCTTTGTTTATAACCTTGAAAGTAACAATTTAACTTTTTAAAAATTATTCTATAGGCAAGTGTCAATTGAGGAAGGAGAGAGGAAAGCCAAAGAGCTGAATGTTATGTTTATTGAAACCAGCGCAAAAGCAGGCTACAATGTAAAGCAGGTAAGTGTCCTTTGAGTCTGGGTTGATGTTACCAAATTAAGAAAACATGAAGTAATTATGTGAGTATTCAATTCTCTAGTGTAAGATTGGCTTCCAGGTAGCAACAGAGAGCCTTATGAACTAGCAACATATTTTTCAAATAATGAAAAAACATAAATATGCCATAGTTTTGGGGGAAAATGTAAAAAAAGACTTGCCAAACTTTTCAGATTGTGCCTAGGGTAACTATTTCATTATGATTGCCAGACCTATAATTGCAAAATCTTAGATTTGCCATGTTGTCACTACATCCTTACTTCAAGACTATGATAAATGAAAGCAAATTTTTTTTCAGTATTGACTATTTTGTTTATTGTGAAACTACATCTTGGTTATTTTATTCCTAATTATCCTTAATAAACTGCTGGTGTTTAAACAATTTACAGCAGGAGTACTTTAGGGGGAAGAGAGCAGAAAAATATAAGGAGATCTTATGTTACCAAGCTGTTTTATACAAAATGGGTCGTCCCCAAACTATCGTGCTTAATTCTTCAGGGCTATAAACTATCTAGAGTGGTGGTCCCAGATTTGTAAGACTCCCAAATTTTTTCAATTGAAAACAATCAACAGAGGGTTAAAGTAAAATCTTTTAAATTGAGCTTTGTGAAAATGTCTGTTTTCTAGTTAAGATAGTAATACTACTGATTTCTCTGAGCTCATTGAAGAGAAAGGTTTGTGCTAGTATTGTTTGGACAATTAAAGCAGATATCTTATGTTCTGAGTAACTGATTTGAAGATAGCAATAGGCAATGCATATACCATTGTTACCCCTGATTGTCTTATTTGAAATTTTGTTTTATTTTTTTCTCTTTAAAATAAAATTTGTTTTAAAAAGGAAAATTTCTATTTTCATTTTTGCCATGTTCTTTCTCATCCTTTTTGCCTTGAATCATTAAGGCAAGAAGGTTGCTCTATATCTTCTGTGACATTTCCCACCCTACTATATGTCTGTGATAAATTACTCTTTTGTGTTTTCATAGACTTCTGACTCTTATGAGATCACTGTTATTGAACTTATCACAGTATATATTGAAAATACTGTCTTTCAGCAACATATCTATTTCCCATAATTTAGCAATGTAAATGTAATATAGTAAATGTTAAGTAGCTAAATTCATAGAAGCCAGGGGCAATTCCAGATTTTAAGTAATACAAGTTACAGCAATATTGCCATGTACCACTAAACTAAGACAAAACAGTGGGTAGCTTTGTCTGTCTCTCCCTATTTTAGACATTTTGATAAGAAAGAGTGTGAGCTTGTTGTTTTCATGTAGTGCTACAGGATGTGTTTTTCTGGTTCTGTGTTATCACCTAAAGAAGATACTGATGTGGCTCCTGTAGTCCTCACCCTAAGTCGTCTTACAGGTTTGGAAGCTCTAGAATCAGATAGAACATAGAGAGCACTACTGATGACTAGTATCTTCATGTTTAGTTGCTTGCAAATTTAGATAATCTTAGGATGTTGTGAAAGAGAATGTGCCTTTTTTTTTTTTCCCTGTCTTTTTGTGACAGGGTTTCACTGTGCAGTTCTGGCTGGCCTTGAACTCACTTTGTAACCCAGGTTGGTCTTGAACTTGCAGCAAACCTCCTGCCACAGCCTCCCTAGTGCTGGGATTACACCTGGCTTCATTTATTATTTTATAAGCACAGAATTTTTAATATGTTTATTAAAACAAAAGTTAATACATCCTGGCCAGGCATGGTAGCACGTGGCACGTAATCCCAACACTCGGGAAGCTGAGGCAGGATTGTTGTGAGTTCACTACATAGCAAGATCCTATCAAAAAAAAAAAAAAAATCCTAATCCAAAATTCAAAATGTTTTGATCACCCCCTCCAAGCCACAAGTTGTAAATTCCACACTTCACGTCATGTGGCAGGTTGAGTCAAAACACAATTGCACAAAATATATAGTTTTGAATTACTCTTAAGGCTATGCATTTAAGGAGTATGTGAAACATGAATGAATGTCATGTTTAGACTTGTGTCCCATCCACAAGATATCTCATTATGTACATGCAAATATTTCAAAATCTGAAATACTTCTAGCCCCAAGAATTTTAAATAAGGGATACTAACCTTGTTATACCATAAAATTCTACTATTTTAAGTATATAATTCATTTATTTTAGTAAATTTATAGAATTATATAGCCATCACTATAGTCCAATTTTAGAGCATTTTTATCAGTAGACACATATTTCTCAAAACCTGACTAACACAGATAGGTATAGCTATCAGTGATTATGAAGAGTTGTTTTTTGTTTTTGTTTGTTTTTTTCTTTGCAAAACAGTCTTGTCTTCAAAACCCGTTTGCACTTTTTTGGTTTTATTTATAAATATCTAAAATCTGATTTTGTTGAAGTTTCAGATTCTATTGAGATTTGAGTTTAGTATCTTTCAAGTGTGCATGCAACCAAAAATACTATTCATTGTGGGACAGAACTGCCACCTTTTTGTTTGTTTGCTTGTTTATATAGCTTTTCTTTTTTTCTTTTCTTTTCTTTTTTCTCTTTTCTTTCTCTTTTTCTCTTTCTGTCTTTCTGTCTCTTTTTCTTTCTTCCTTTCTGTCTCTGTTTTTCTGTCATCTTTCTGTCTTTCTTTCTGCCTGCCTGCCTTCCTTCCTTCCTTCCTTCCTTCCTTCCTTCCTTCCTTCCTTCTTTCCTTCCTTCCTTCCTTCCTTCCTTCCTTCCTTCCTTCCTTCCTTCTTCCTTCCCTCTCTCTTTCTCTCGCTCTTTTCTCTCTCAGCCTTGCAGTGTAGTGTGGAGGCTGGACTTTGAACTCACTATGTAGCCCAGGCTGGCCTTGAACTTGTGGCAATCCCACTGCAGTCTCCCAAGTGCTGGGATTACAGGCATGTGTAACAACATCCAGTTTTTTGTTTTGTTTCTCTGTTTTTTTGAGACAAGGTCTTGCTATGTACTTTAGGTTAGCATTGAACTCATTATGTAGCCTAAGCTGTCCTCAAATTCCACAGCACTCTCCTGCCTCAGCCTTTCAGGTGCTGGGCTTAGAAGAATGCACTATCTCACCCAACTGTAGCTTCCTTCTTAACTCAAAAAAATCGGTACATATTTTTCATTTTATAGGGAGTGCTATAGTTCATTAGTTGGAATTTTATTTCAATATTTAGAGACTGACCTTTATTATTTTATTTTATATTATTCAGTAAGAAAGCAAAAGTCCTGGAACCACCAAATTAAAGAATGAAACAAAAAAGGCAAAAAAAAAAAAAACCCTTATGTTAATGAGCACATTTAACTAATAGGTTAAAATCTTCCCCTTTCATCTGTTATTGATCAGTCATAGAAAATACATAGATTTCTGTCATCTGGGAAAATGACTTGCAGATTTGCAGTATCAACTAAGAACTATGGGGCCAGGGATTTAGCTCAGTGGCGTAAGTGCCTGCCTGACAAGCACGAGGTCGTGAGTTCCATCCCCGGTACCAGAAAAAAAACAAAACAAAACAAAACTAAGAACTGTGTTAAATTATTTTTATGGGTTGTCTGTTCCCTCAAGTTTTTTACAAAATGTCACCTCTTTTGCTTTGCCCTCATCTCTACTGAAATGAGAAATGTGCTGAATGTACATTTTGATTAGATTAGTGTTGAAATAATTGAGGCCAAAACTGAGTATCACTATGTAGAATGAATTTCTGGGATATAGAAATAAATTTAAAACGTAATCCTAAACCGGGCGTGGTGGTGCACGCCTTTAATCCCAGGACTTGGGAGGCTGAGGTAGGAGGAGCGTTGTGAGTTTGAGGCCAGCTTGGGCTACAATGCAAGCGCAAGGCCGGCCTGAGCTACACAGTGTGACCCTGCCTCAAAATACAAGGGCCGTGAGTTTGGCTCAGTGACTTAAGCGCCTGTCTGACAGGCGCAAGGCTGTGAGTTCTATCCCCGGTGCCGCAAAAAAAAAAAAAAAAAAAAAGCATAATCCTAGAAATACTTGGTATAGGACTACATTGTCAGTCACAATACTTGCTGTCTGTTACAGTTTGCAATGCTGCATAGTGGCTTTTATATGATGTCGATGAGAGAACACTTTTTTATTCCTTCTTTCTCTTTTTTTTTTTGTCTTTTTGAGAGAGGGTTTCATTGTGCAGTTCAGGCTGGTGTTGAATTCACTTTGTTTGCTGGCCTCAACTCAGAGTGATTCTCCTGCCTCCCAAGTACTAGGATTACAGGTGTATACCACTTTGCTTGGCCTTTCCTTATTTTTTATAAAATATGTTTTCCTTCAGAATCTGTTTTTTTTATAACTGGATCAAAGGTGATTTATTACTAAGTAGTAGAGTTTTCCCAGTGCAAGAAATTTTGAACTGATAGAGTTGGTATTGTTTTGATTCACTGCCTAGTATGAATACATGAATTAGAATTTAAGAAAGATTGGAATTATCTAACTTGATGTTAATTAGTTTTATTAACATTTACTGTTTTAAAAGAGCGTATTTCTAAATTTTTGTGACTAATATACTAATCAACCTATGTAGCTTTTGTAAGTTTTTAGCTATTTTCGTTCATAAAATTAGCAGCTTTCACTTTTATTAGTTATTGTGGCATTTAAGTTTTATTTCTAGAATGTTTATATTTGAAACTATTTGTACATTAATCCTATTTGACCACCATGTACAATTAACATTATATTGATTTTATAATATTGGTAATTTATAAAACTATATCTTTGATTATGTGCAGTGTGTGGTGTACCAGAAATAATGTTAGGATAAGCCTTCTATAATTCAAATTTAATAGTTGATTTAGGTTTAATATTGAGGCTAAAGCCTAAGAGTGGCACATCTCAAAAATTACAGTTTTTTCCAGTCCTTTCTACTCCTACCCTCTCTAGATGTTGTCCGACAAATCAGAATTTTACAATTTGCTCCATTTCGATACTTCTTTTCCTAAACACATTACATACAATTATAGTTCCTTATCTCTGGCTTTACATTCATTCTGTTCTTTTTCAATTTAAATAAGCAACATTTATGGAGTATTTTGCACAGTGTGATTTTCAACTGTGTAACATTTGTTTTACAGTTGCCTGTAAATCCCAACCAGGATGTCACCTCCTAAAGATTTTTAACGCTGTCCTGAGGCTGTCCTTCTTATATCTGTATTCTCATATTCTCTGTTTTCTCATTTTATAGTAACCCATCACATGATGTAAGGGATTGTTTGAATCTATCTCTTTTGCTAGATCAAGAGCTCTTAAATTAAAAAACTAGCTGAGGATTTAGCTGAGCAGCATAAGCGCCTGCCTGGCAAGTGCGACGTCATGAGTTCAATCCCCAGTACCAAAAAATAAAATAAAATAAAATAAAATAAAATACTGTTCTCTTTGTTTATATCCATGAAGAGCTTGTGAGAATGCCTTAAGTTAGCAGTTACTTCCATGTGAGTTACATTACATAGCATTTAATGTATGGAATTCTATACTACATGCTAACTAACTAAAAGAGAAATAATTGAAATAATCAGGCAGTTTTGCTTGTCATTGTATTAAAAAAAGTGTATGTCTAAAATTGGGCACATTAGAAGTGGTATGAATCTTTTGTTCCTCTGGTCATTATCTGTTCCCACATGCCTTTCAAACATCTCACCAGGATTGGTTTTTTTCTCCTACTGAAGGTATTTTTATAACATTGTACCTCAAAGACCCAGCTACTTGCTAAGATGTTGGAGGAAAGGCCAGCTGTGCCTGACTTGAAAGGTCTTACACTGGTCTCTAACATAGTGCTTTTCTAAGTAATTATCAAGGGTAACTTTGTCACTGTGTATTATACACACAGAGTTTGGAGCCTAATCCTTTATGAAAGATAGAAGTGTCACTGTACTATTTTGCTAAATGAACTATTTGTCCTTTCTCTGAGTTTTTGTAGTGTTTCATTTTTTATGACATTTTTGCTGCTTATTTCACAGCTGTTTGTTCATGTTTTGCCTTACCAGTTGGAAAGCAAAAGTAATGCCTATATTTACTCTTTATATTTGGTGTGCTTTTCATAAGATACTCATTTATAAAATGAATACATATTTTAATATGTCTTCATGATGCTAATGTCTAAAGGGTAACCCCAAAACCATGTCTTTCGACTCACTACCCAAAAGGTTATCCACCTTCATACCATCTCTCTCCCACAGCTCTTCCGACGTGTAGCAGCAGCTTTGCCTGGAATGGAAAGTACACAGGACAGAAGCAGAGAAGACAGTATCCTTTTTGTTTCTATTGTGAATACTAGTCTGTAGAGACCTATTTAATTTGCTGAGGAGTATTGTGCTATTGTCTTTTTTTTTTTTTTTTTTTTTTTTGCAGCACCGGGGATTGAACTCACAACCTCGCACCTGTCAGACAGGCGCTTAAGCCACTGAGCCAAACTCCCGGTCCTAGTTTTTTGAGGCAGGGTCGCACTATATAGCTTAGGTCGGCCTTGTGCTCACGTTGTAGCCCAAGCCGGCCTCGCACTCACAATGCTTCTCCTACCTCAGCCTCCCGAGTGCTGGGATTAAAGGCGTGCGCCACCACACCTGGCTATGTGCTATTGTCTTTTACAGCCAGGAATTGATGACTTAGGTACACAGAAAAGTAAAGATTTTGGTAACAAATGAGGTTTTAATGGTGTACTTTTTGCAGCCTACTGTTTGCTCTAATTGACCAGTGACTGCTTGCTTGCTTGTTTGCTTGGTTTTTAATGAACAGGAAATTTAAAAGTCCTAGTCTCCTGCTATTTCATTCAGAGTCCTATTAGCTCTGAGTTTTTCCCTCGCAGTATGTTATATTTTCTTTTCATACTTTTTCTAAACTTGTGCTTTCTTCTTGACATAGGCAAGAACTAACTCAGAATTGAACTTTATCATGGCCACCACTTTCAGAAATAGGACATAATAAAGTGTATCTAATAATTATTTCTAAGGATTTGGATTTTGATGTTCTACTGTTTTATATTTACCTTCTAGCATTTTTACATTTGCACATTTTGATTAAGCCATAGAGCTTTTTTGTTTGTTCATTTATTTATTTATTGGGGGGCGTTGAGATGGGGTCTTGCTATATAATAGCTCAGGCTAGCCTTGAGCTCGTGGTACTCCTCCTGCCTCAGACTCCTCAGTGCTGGCGTTACGGACATGTACCACCACCCCTGGTAGCCATAGATTTATGTTCATCTCTTCTCGCTTCTAAATGTTGCATATAATGGTACCTCAGTTCACAAACTCAATTCTCGTCATGATTCTGGTTGCAAACCAAATTGGGTGAGAACAGAATCAAGTTTCCCCATAGTGGCACCATTGAACCTACTCATTGAATTTGATTTGGTTCTCTTCCAACTCGGTTTGTGACCAGAATCATTGAAAGAGTCAAGTTTCTGAACCGAGGCACCACTGTATTATCCACAGCTTTATTGCTTTTAGTGGCATATTGTATTCTATACAGTTTAAGTGCCATCATTTATTAAAATTTTCCCATTATTGAAATTCATAGGCTCTTGTTAAGTTTTATTACAGATAATTCTGTAAGGAATGTGGTCTTCATATGATTTTTTTGATGCTATAGAGTAATTTCAGAATAGATGCCCATGAAAAGGGCTTGTATCTCACTCAGATCCTTATTGTATATAATAGATATAAACAAGTTTATTCCACTTGAGCACCTTATAAGTTGAAGTAGCTGTATAGAGAATAGTGAGTGCATAGGCTCTAAAGTCTGATAGGAATATAAAGGGCTTTCCAGAACTGTCAGTTTAGCAGAATCTAAATTGTGCTTTGTTTGTGGCTTCTTAACTTCTGTTTCAGTGATTGACATAAAGCTGGAAAAACCTCAAGAGCAACCAGTCACCGAAGGAGGCTGTTCCTGCTAATCTCCCATAGCATCTTCAGCCCTTCTCCAGAAGCTCACTGCTTTGGCCCCTGTACTCTTTCATTGACTGCAGTGTGAATATTGGCTTGAACCTTTTCCCTTCAATAATAACATATTGCAACTCATCATTGCTGCCTGTCTCGTGGAGATGATCTATTAGCTTCACAAGCACAAAAATGTCAGTGTCTTCATTATTTATATTTTACAAAAAAACCAAAAGATTCCAGTGATAACTGAAGATTAGATACATTTTCTTAACATTTTTTCCTTTTTTAATGTTATGATAAGGTACTTTAAAATGATGGAAATGTCAACAGTATGTGTGGCTTGGTTAAGGAGCAGTATGTTCACAGTGTTTGCTTACCTATTTGATCTCTTACTGCTTTTCTTACTTCTCCCTTACCCCTGTTTCCTATTCTTACTCTACCAAAAAACTAATGGTGGCAAACATCAGTCCAACCAAGCCCATTGGAATTACCTTCAGTTTTACATATACCACTTGTTGTAGCAGTAGGCCAAGATGTCCAAAATTATTCTTGAGCACTGATATAAATTACTTAGAGCTTCTTGAGTCAAAACTTAATTATCATGGTGGGCAGTGCTTGAACGAGGAAAGGGTTCTGCTGTATCTTCAAAATGAGTCCTAGTGAACATACTGAGTACTCACAAGTAGAATACAAAATGTATTTCTGGCCAAAACAAATGACCCTTTTACATGTGCTTTATTAGTCTCTAGGAGAGAAAAGTAACCAGTTAATTCTTCATGGTAAAATCATTAAGTTCTAATGAACTATTTCTCCCAAGATTTTTTTCTCCCAAGATTTTAAGATTGCAGACAGTTATTCTGTTTATTTTTAATCTCCTTAAGCATTAGGTTTGCTTTATGTTTTCTTTTCTTCTTTTTTTTTTTTTAAATGCTACGCAAGGAAGGCATTGTAAAAGTCAAATTCTTTAAGAAGAAAGAGTAGAATTTAATTTGGCACCATGTTCAAAACTATCGTAGCTTTAAAAAACAATGCTGGCTACAGTTTATCAACAAAGAACCCTTGCAAAATAGCTGATATTCTACTCTGGACATTTGAGGTCAAATTGAAGATGGAAGTAATTTTCTTGTAAGCCTCTAGAGCAGTGGTGGTGAACTTATGGTTCATGTGCCACAGTGGGCTGTTTGTATCATTGAAAGCTCTGAAAGGTTTGCCATCACTGCAGAGGCAGATCAGGAAAAGCAAGTTTGAAGAGGAAAAGGAGAGAATGGAAATATTAAGTCAATATTATGCAGATTATGCCTTATTTTTTAAACGTTGGGTCTTTTAGGCTGATTTTGCTTTTTATTAGATATATATAGTTTGGTTAATTAACTAGTAATTTAGTTTTGTATTTAAGCTACAATTAATCTTTTTTTGGTGATATTTATTTCTTTGCCATTTTTTAAAACTCATTTTAGATGTTTTTTGTTGACTATTTAGAGCATCATCACCATGGCAATATGTATTTCCCTTGAAACACTGCAAACAAATATACTAGGAGTGCACCCTCTTAATCTTTACTAGTTATTGTGAGATTGCTGTGTAAGTTAATAAACACATTTGTAAATACATTGTTTACAGAAGAAAATTTCTGAGTTGTAACTCAGAAAAAGCCTGCCAAGTTTATGTTGTAAGCATTACTTAACACAGTATAAAGATGAAAAGACAACAGAAATAACTTCATACTTTTTCATGTCCTCATTGCAACAGAACCCTTAAATGGGAAAACCTTACTCCTCTCTCTTCTTCCTCCTCCACTTCTCACTATTGTCACCTTGTAATATTCAGAGAGCACTTGGATTATGGATCTGAAGAAGAAATGCTTTCAGATAATCATTAGCCCACATACCTGTAACTTATACTCATAGATGGGATGGAATTGTAAAGTGCTTTTATAATATAATATTATTGTTAAAAGCAAGGATTGACTCTTTTGTTTTATTTTGACATAGCATGTCCTGAAATAAATATTGATTCAATATGGCAGATGGGTCACATTCTTTATTTGGAAGAAGTTGTGATTTCTGAAAAGGAAGTAGTCTTCCTACACTGTTGCATTTGATTCTTTTTATGTATCTTTAAGAAAGTAACCAATATGCTGCTTTTAATATTGGCCTTTT
>RJWM01003520.1:23297-112402 GCA_004363535.1 Dasyprocta punctata | reverse complement strand
CATGTATGCAGTTGTTCTCCCTGTAACCCCTGTCTACAACAGCTATCTTGCAAAATCAATGGAAAAATGGGATACTACCATAACAAGGAACAACTGAAGAAATTCTTGACCAGAAAACTAGCTCTACAGAATATTCTGAAGGATATTTTAGAAAGAGATAATGAAAGAGATAATGAAGACAATTCCAAGATCACCAATACAAAGAAGTCACCAAGTAAGGCAAGCAGCTAACCAGAGGGAAAAAATGGGGAATAGACAACAGGAAAATAATATGACAAGGTTAAGTCAACACATATCAGTTATAACTATCAAAATAAATGGTTTAAATTCACCACTCAAAAGAAATAGACTGGCAGAATGGATTGATAAGCAAGATCCAATAGTAAGCTGCATATGAGAAAAATTTAATTCAAAAAGAAATGCATAGACTGAACAGCAAAAGATGGAAAACAATATTTCATTCAATGGAAATATGGGAAAAAACAGGGGTAGCTATTGTACCTCCAGACAATGTGCACTTTAAGCCAAGATTGATCAAAAGAAACAAAGATCACTACATACTTGATAAGGAAAATGCCAAGAGAAAGAGATAACAATCATAAATATATATGCACCAAATACCAGCATACCCAACTATGTAAAACAAATATTAGCAGACATGAAAAGCCAAATAAACACTAACAGAGTTGTAACGGGGACTCTCAATATCACTCTTTCACAAATAGACAGATCAACTGGACGAAAAAATCAACAAAGAAATATCAGAGCTGAACTAAACTGGTTAACAAATGAACTTAGTAGATATCTACAGAGTGTTCCACGCCAAAGCATCAGAGTACACAGTCTTCTTAACCATGCCTGGGTTATTGTCCAAAATAGACTACTTACTAACCCATAGAAAATGCTTAAGTAAAGGCAAAGCAATTGAAATTATCCCATGCATATTACCAGACTATAGTGAATGAAATTGGAAATCATTTGCAAAAGAAATCACAAAAGCTACATGGAAATTAAATAACACCCTCTTGAACAAATAATGAGTCACAGATGTAATTAAGGAAGAAATGAGACAATTTCTATATTTAAATTAAAAAGCTGCTACAACATACTAGATCTTATGGGACATAATGAAAGCAGTTCTACAAGGGAAATTTATAGTGGTGAAATCTCACATCAGGAAAACATAGCAAGCTCAAATAATCAAATGTGGAACCTCGAATTTTTTAGGAAAAATGACAAGTCAAGCCCAAAACTCACAGAAAGAAGGAAAGTATGAAAATCAGTGCAGAAATTAATGCAATGGAGACTAAGAAAACAATAAAAAGAATCAATGAATGCAAGGGTTGGTGCTTTGAAAGATTAAATAAAATTGATAAATGCTTAGCCAAACTTACAAAAAAAAAAGGGGGAAAAAGCTCAATTTAGGAATGAAATCACAATGAATTCTTCAGAAATCCAGAAGATCATCAATACCTACTTCAAGAACATGTATTGTAATAAGATGGTTAACACAGAAGAAATGGAAAGATTCCTAGACAAATTAATTCCCAAAGCTGAATCAAGAAAATACAAAAATTACACAAAAACTAGTATCAGTTAGTGAAATTGAAGATACAATGAAAAATTTTCCAACATAGAAAAGTCCAGGTCATAATGTATTCACTACTGAATTCTACCAGAAATTTAGAGATGCTCTGATGCTAATATTCAAACTCTTTAATGAAATTGAAAGGAAAAGCAACACTCCCAAAGTCATTCCTGGAAGCAAGTATTACCTTGAAACCAAAACCGGAGAATCATCCGACCAAAAAAGAAAACTGTAGGCCAGTCTCCCTAATGAACATACATACAAAAATCCTCACTAAGGTACTGGCTAACAAAATGCAACAAAATCAACATGCATATACACCATAACCCAGGATTCATCCTAGGGATGCAGGGATGGTTCAACATAGGCAAATCAATAAAATGTAATAAACCATATTAACTGAGCCAAGGACAAACATCACATGATCATCTTAACAAGCACAGAAAAATAATTTGACAAAGTTCAACACCCACTCATGATAAAAATCCTATAGAAAATTAGAAGAAATTATCTTTATTGTCATCTGATAAAAGCCATATATGATAAATCAACAGCCAGCATCACAATAAGTGATGAAAAACTGAAAGTTTTCAGTCTAAAATCCGGATTACAAGGATGTTCACTATTACCATTCCTATTCAACATAGTTCTGGAAACATTAGCCAGAACAATTAAACAAGAGAAAGAAATAAAAGAAATAAAGATAGGAAAAGAAGAAGTTAAATTGTCATTATTTGTAAATGACATAATACTTTATATAGAAGACTCCAGAAACTCCACTAAAAGACTTCTAGATTTAATAACCAAATATGATAGCATAGCCAGATACAAAGTCAACACTCAAAAATGAATAGCATTCTTGTACATAAAAACCATTCACTAAGAGTGAAATTACGAAAAAAAAAACCTTTCACAGTAGCATTGAAATAAAAGAAATACTTAGAAATCAATCTGATGAAGGAAGTAAAAGATCTTTCCATCAAAAACTATAGTACTCTAAAAACTGCTATCAAACAGAAAACTGAAAGATATCCCTTGCTCTGGGGTAAAAAGAATCAACATAGTGAAAATGGCCATACTTTCAAATTTGTTAGACAGATTTATGGCAATCTGGATCAAAAATACCAATAGCATACCTCGCAGAATTAGCAAAAACCATGCTAAAATTTTTTTGGAACCAGAAGAGACATAAAATAGCAAAAGTAATTTTGGATAACAAAGGCAATGCATCACAATCCTTGACATAAAATTATACTACAAAGCTACCATTTAAAAAAAGAAGAAAGAAAGAAAGAAAGAAAGAAAGAAAGAAAGAAAGGAAGGAAGGAAGGAAGGAAGGAAGGAAGGAAGGAAGGAAGGAAGGAAGAAAGGAAGAAAGGAAGAAAGGAAAGAAGAAAGAGAAAGAAAGAAAAAAGTAAAAGGTATAAGGTACTGGCAAAAAAAAAAAGAAAAGAAAAGAAAAGAAAAGAAAAAAGAAAAAGAAAAGAAAAAGAAAAGACCCAAGGATCAGTGGAACAGATTAGATGATGCAGAAACAACTCCAAACACACTCAACCACTTTAACTTTGACAGTGGAAACATTTTCACTGGAGGAAATATAGCGTCTTTAATAAATGTTGCTGAAAAAACTGGCTTACTATGTGCTGAAGACTAAAACTAGATATTTGTCTCTCATCATTCACTAAACTAAAATTGAAATAGATCAAAGATCTAAATATTAAAACAGAACACTAACTGTGCAGGAAGAGAGAACAGGTAGAACTCTTGAAGACTTATGTGTAGGCAAAGACTTCACAAACAAAACACTGATGGCATGGGAAATACTACAAAGAAACAACACTGGGATCTCATCTTAATAAAAAAAATTTTTTTGTACAGCAACAGAAATCACCAACAGAGTGAAAAGACAACCCACAGAGTGAGAAAAAAATCTTACCCAGTTGTTCTTCAGACAAAGGACTAATGTCTAGAACATATTAAGAATTGAAAAAACATCAGACACTCCAAATTAAAGATCCAATCCATAAATGGGCACATTCAGAAATAATGATTTATTGGCTATGTGGATTTCCTTTGATACATAAAATTAAACATCACACACTCCTATACCATTATTTTAAACTTCTGAAAAGCTTATTCCCATGAAACAAAAATGAAGTTAATTCTTTTGTGAAAAAAAATGTTTTATTGTTCAGTTCACCTATAAAGGAGACTGAGAAGGAACGTTTAGTGAAGTGGAGAAACATAAAGACATATGCTTTTGTAATCTGTGGGGAATATGGTGCATTAAGGGAAAAGGAACAATTGCCATTTCAGTGCTGCTGATAATTCAGACAGGATGATTACAACTTGTACCAAAAAGAATGTTTCCCGCATAGAAGTCATCCATGAATCCTAAGAGCAAATTTCATGGTGAGGTTAAGAGAACTTTGATTTTGCAGGAGTATGTTTCAGAAAGAAAAGAAAAAAAGAGAAATTGGACTGAGTTAGCTATGTAATGGAACAATGAACTGGGGTGAGACTGACAAATGTGGAAACACTGATTTTACATAGCATCACCAAAAAACTCATCCATGATAATATACAGAAAAATAAGAGTACAGTGTAGGTAAGAACAACAGGTAGAAAAGAGGTAGTGGGGGACTCTGTGGAAGGTCTCTTCTGATTACTATTGTAAAATAGATATTAAGCACGGAGTGAGGATGAGGAAGGAGACACTGGACTGTGAAATTATAAAGTAGGAAGTGATCTCCTTAAGAAAATATCCTCTGAACATCGAGTACAGTTTGAAGAGGCATACTTGGGCTGCATGTTCATGAATAGAGTTTTAGAGCAGTTAGCACAACTGTGTTTTCCTTGGTTGAACAATAATACAGGCACGAAATGAGATACGAGAGTTAAATTTAATCAAAGCCAAAGACTTGGCAAGCTAGTGCATGTAAGAAAGGTGTGTGCGTGTGTGTGTGTGTGTGTGTGTGTGTGTGTGTGTAATTATACCCAAAGGAGGCATAATAGTGATTGACCATTAAATCATTAAATTCATCCTGATGAAGAAAAGAAGAGAAGATGAACAGTTAAGGAATAATTGAATGGTAATAACACCAATGAATTGAAAGGTCATAGTAGTACTGAAAGATTTCTGGACTAACAGTGAGTTATCATTTTAGAAAGTGTGGTAAGAAGAGGATACATGAAATTAAAACTTTGAAGGAGTTCTAATTATTGACAAAGTCTAATACTGTTCTTTGAAGTCGGTACTGTACCTGAGGCAATGAGAGACAAGAATAATAAGTTTGAGTACTATTAAATGATTTCACTTGATATCATTTAATAGCTCTATTATTGTCAAGATTAAATTTATACCTTTGTAGCATATTCTACAAGGCACCTTTATGGTTTGATCCATTGCTTGTCCTGTTTTATACAGTCACCCTTTTCTCTTTAACCCTACACTTCAGAAATTCCAAGCTACCTTAGTTTCTCAGAATATCATTTTGATTTCTGCTACCACACATATTTTAGTATGTTCCCCTGCTTAGACTGCTTTTTCTTCCTTTCTCAACTAATTAATATATTCCATTAGGCCATTAGGCTCAATCATCTGTGAGTCTTGCTCTGATCATTTTGGTTAAATGTATACATGTGTGCAGATAGATAGATGATAGGTAGACAGACAGTGAGACAGACAGGCAGACAGGTAGCCATAATGTGTGTTCACAAATTCTCTTATGAAACTATGAGTTTCTTGAGAGAAAATGTTGGTTTATTCATATTGTACATTTTATGTCTCATCATCTGCATACAAATATGCCTAAAATGAATAAATGGATGACTTTTCTCGGAGTTTATCTTGATAAAAAGTTCATACTTCAGTATGTAATTCATTTTGTCCCATAATTTGTAGATACTTGCACCTGAAATCAAAGCCTACAAGGTTGGATGAAAAATATCTGCTTCTATTAATATACAGAAGAAAAGTAAGTTTCTCCTTTTCATATTTCTCCATAACTTAAATATTTTCAGACTGCCATAACCCAGAAGGCCGACTGATTATATAATTCCTTCCTACATAAACTAAGTCATGCATTTATAAAAAAGTCCTTAACATGTTTATGGAAAAAGCCTTTTATGAAAACCTTTATATTTTGTTGTAAATGGAATGACCCCATTGAACAAAATTATTAGACTTCTCAAATGGAAAAATATATGGCAAACTGGATAATGTAACTTAATAAAAAAGACTTCATGTAGGCAGGAAGATACTGTATCTGATAGCTTCTAAACTCAGCAAATAATGCACGCTTGACTTGTTTCAAAGGGAGTGTGGTGTGTAAAATCCACTGCTCTATTCACTAACATCGGAGTGGTAAATAACTTTTAAAGGTTTTATGCAAGGTGTATGAATAGGAACAAGTCATGTAGGGCAAAAAGTCTACATGCAAGGAGGAAATTTGTACCAGGAAGATTATTTTACAGTTCAGCCCCTTTCTATTACTCAAATGTTACCTGGGGAGCTAGGTATGTCTTATTAGCTATATGGTCCTTCTTACAAGTTAATAGAGACTTTATTTGACCAGAACATTTATAGACTATCCAGAGAATCCAAGACTTTTTAAATGAACACAGTCACAGTTGTTGCTTTATTTATGGATGTGGGATGTTAATGTTGTTTTACATATGGTCTTCTTTTAGGAACTAGAAAAGGGTTCCTAAAATCAGGATTGATTTCCTTGTAATAAAGCACTAATCCAGGAAATGAATGCTCCAAAGTAATAAAACTTTATCTGCTCATTTTAGAAGGGCAGCTGGATTCCGTCAACCAAGCAAGTAAGTCTTACTCTTTTATTTTGTTTGCCCATTCAGCAAAGAAGCCATGGTTAGACTATAAGCCAACTCTCAAAGCCAAGCGCATGCATGTGTGTATGTGTGTGTGTGTGTGTGTGTGTGATCTATTAGTAAAGAAATAACTGTCTAGAAAAGTGTAAAGAAAATCTTCAGAGACAAACACATAAGTATGCCCATGAACTGAAGATATGATGTAACAAGCTGATGAATTCTGATTTTAGCAACCAAGAGGCTTCAGTAAACCCACACACACATGTAATGGCAGGCAAGAAGACCTGGGGAAATTACCAGAAATCACACATATACTTTGAATGGAAAGGCAATGAAAGAGTGAAATAGGAAAAAAAAAATTTCCCACTAGTGGTGGAAGATCACACAGAGTTTTTGCCTGTTTTGGCCTAGGCACTGGTCATAAAAAGTAAAAATCTCTTGGAAATTCATAAGTACAGTGGACTTCAGGCTTGAATTTCAAATATGTTCTGGCATTCATACTTCAAGAAGTCATCAGTGACTGTTGTCTGAGTTGCCCGGGTACTTGCAGCACCTGAAAAGCACACACAGAAAAAAAAAAATCTCTCTAGAGGAACATGCTTTCTTTGCAATCCCCAACATTTTCTGTAAATAAACTCTCATCAAAGATTTTCTCCCATTAAATCTACAAACAGAATTGAACCCAACATAAATGTATATATGAAAAACTGGAGTTCAACATGTGTGAACCAGCTGACTCACAAGCTAATAGTAAGAAATACTTAAGAGCTAAAGATGGTAGAACTATCAGATATAGATAATGAGTTCAAAATTACTAAAATTTAATTAATCAAAAACATAAAATCCAAAATCAAGAGACCAAAAAAAATGCAAGTACATTTAAATAAAAGAGAACTCCGAATATTAAAAAAAAATACAGTAAAATGCAGTCAAAACATTATTGAACAGAATAGAGCTGACAAAAAAATTGGTGAATCTGAGTATTAATCCAAGAAAATTATTCATAATTAAGTAGAAAATAAAAGTGGAATACACACACACATGCACACACATATGTATGTTTAAAATTAAAGTATGGCTAACACAAGGTTTTAAACTTGAAAGAAAATGGGGATGAGGCAGAGACAATATTGAAAAGGATAATCTTGGAGAATTTCACTTACATAATAAAAATATGACTTAGCAGATTCAGTAGTATAAAATATCTCATGAGAAGTAAAATTTTAAAAATTCACAGTTTAATTGATAAATTTAAATAGAAGAAGAAAGAAAACAGAGGACCTTAAAGGTAATAATAGGTAAAGCAGATTATTTCAAAAAGATGCTATTTAGATTAATGGCAGAGTAAACAGGCAAAACAAACCACAAACACACTGATAAAGATATCATCAACATATTGAGAAAAATGAAATCAATTAGGTGTCTACACCCAGGTAAACAGAAGGGCTACATTTTCAGACAAGGAGATGTAGGAATAAGACTGGAACTTACTAAAAATATTTTTTGTTAAATAATCTAAAAGAATAATTCATTTCAGTTGTAAGACATTTGAACCTTATATAGAATGCCCAAAATACAAAAAGGAATGGCAAACAAAGACAATATAGAAAAAGCCAAAGCATTAATTATTTGACAGTAGCAATATAAATAAACATTAACAATAATGGACACTTTATAACCACAGAAAAAGCAGAATTACAATATATCAATTGTTTATAAGATAAAAGAAAAACTGTCACAGTTAATGCAGTTAAAGTTTCACTTTCTGATACAGCGAGTGTAGACATACACATTAATGACACATGTAAAGGCAAGCAAGCGTGTGTCTTAGTTTGTTGTCTGTAGCTATTAACCAATATCACACACTGGGTGAATTATAAAGAAAGATGCTTATTTTGGATGATGGTTCTGATCTAAGACCGAGGGACCACATCTGGCAATGGCTTTCTTGGCTGGTACAGCCCTGGGGCAGCAGAGTACTACAGCACAGGGCAGCAAGGAGGGTACACACATGTGTGTATGTCTGTGTTCGTCTCTCAATTACATGGAGCCAACAATATTCACAGATGGGTGCACCTTTTCTATCCCTAATCTGCCCTCCAAAAGCTTCATCTCTAAATACAGTAGTTAGATTAGATTTCCACCTTTTTTTTTTTTTTTTTTTTTTTTTTTTTTGCGGCACTGGGGATCGAACTCACAACCTCACACCTGCCAGACAGGAACTTGAGCCACTGAGCCAAACTCCCAGCCCTGGTTTTTTGAGGCAGGGTCGCATTATGTAGCTCGGGCCAGGCTTGTTCTCGCGTTGTAACCCAAGCCAGCCTCAAACTCACAACGCTCCGCCTACCTCAGCCTCCCGAGTGCTGGGATTAAAGGCGTGCGCCACCACACATGGCTGATTTCCACCATCTTAATAGAACCATGACTTAAACCTAAAATCTGACTCTGGTTTCCATCCTAACCATTCTACTAATGTACAATTTATTAATATCACTAAACACTTTGTAGCAATTAAAAATATTGTCTACATCAGTGTTTAAAAAAATTAAATGAGCTCTAATTTACACTATTACATAGAGAGTTGATATGAATAAATGTAAATAACCTAATGGGATCCAAAGTAATGTATTACAACTAACAAATTTAAGAAATCTGTTGTCTATAGGGGTAATATGAAAACACCATTTTCATTTCTATACACTGTAAACAATTAAAAATCAGATTTTAAAAAGGTACCAGTCATAAAACTACACACAAAAAATGAAACAGTGCTAAACCTAAAGTTATATAAATATTGAAAGAAATTGATAAACCCCAAACAAATATGCATACATAAATACACATATATGTCACAAAATAAAAGACTGATAAGCTGGAACACAGAAATTTTTAAAAATTATTTTTACTAAAGAATATTAGTAAGAGAGTACAAATCAAACCACATAATGAGACTAGACACTTGCAAAAACATATAAACAAACTACTTATACACAGAATAAATAATTCCTTCAAATGAATAAGCAAAGACACAGCTCAATCATAAAGTGGACAAACTATTAAATATGTGAAGGAGACTCACCCTCATTAATAAGCTGGCAAATCTGCAAAGCTCAATGAGACTTTATTGAACATGCATTTGAAAGGATAAAATGAACAGATTGATTACTAAGCTTTGGTGAATATTTGAAGTAATGGGAACTCTCATAAAAGGCTGGTAAGTGTGTAAACTGGCACATTGCAAAACAAAAACATATTGCAAAACAAAACCTACTAGGGGTTGATCTATGACCCAGAAATTCTATTCCTAGTACACACTGAAAAATCTTGCATGTACATGTGCACCTAAAAGCATTTTCAAAATACTTAGAGCAGCTTTATATATTATAGCACCAAACCAAAAACAAAACCTGTCAACACCGAAGTGAACAAATAACCTACAGCATGTTCATATAAATGAAATACCATGCAGAATGAAATGAATGAGCTCCAGCGACACACTCAGACATCATCTCACAAATATAATTTTGTGGTACAAAATGGCCAGACACAAAAATATTTCAAGCGTAAACAGCCAAACACAAATACATATGAGTCTAGCTATGTAAACTCAAGATCAGGCAAAAAAAAAATACTATGATATTACAAATCAGATATCAGGAAGGAAAAGTAACAATGCAGGGTATTATGACAGTATCTAGATGTCCTCCTAAAGCCTCACCCAGTCACAGATAGAGTTTCTTGGAGGTAGATCTAGAGTGTGTGATGCTGAGATTAAGAATGTGATGTTAGGGTTGATTCATGATATGAGGCTAGGATAAAAGGTGCCCCACCTTGAATGTGCGTGCTATCCTTCCTAAGGTTGAGTAGCCTGGATAGAATATAAAGGAAAGAAAAATGGTTGCTGTAGTCCTTGCTTATGGCTTGCTTCTTGCTATTTTGCTGCTTTGATGCCTTCTACTTGCCTTGAACTATTTCTCTTTTGTGATGCCCTTCTACCATGCCACCCTACATTGGAGCCAGCTGACTGTAGACTGAAACCTCTACAAACAGTGAGCTATGATAAACCTTTCTCATCTAATTTTGGGTGTTGGGTATTTTGTCTTGGGAATGAGAAAAGTCACTAAGACACAGAGGATGCCAGGGGTGATAGTTTCGCATTTGGGCCACATTCTAATTTTTTTACTTAGAATGTGGTTACACTGGTATTAACTTTGATAATTTGGGGGTTAAATATTTATACTTTATAGACATGTGTGTACACATCTTACTACAATATAAAATGTTTAATAAATATTATTCAAGGTAGAAATATTTTTATATTTTTATATTTTATCTGTTTCTCTAGAGGTATTACAGAATTGAAAATGATCAGATTTTAGAATCATGTAGATAAAGCACAGAGTTTGGAGTATACATCATAGTGGACGCTGAATTATTTTTGACTGTCCAATGTGTTAAAAAGTCATACTTAAATTCAGGTCATTTCCCGTTTTGCATCTCAAGCTAGAAAACATGTCTGCCCTGTTTTAATGGCTGTATTATATTATATTGATTTCTAATTTAGTCCTACCAATTATTTGTTGAACCTTTTAACTGAAATGTTAAATATTTGCCCTTTCTCCATTAAATACGAGTGAACTTTGTTGTTTATTTTAAAAAAAGAAAATAAAAACCAAAACCTTCTGACAACCCAGAATATCTCTCCTTTGCATTGCATGAACTCTGTTAAAGTATTCCAAACACAGAAATAAATCTCACCATTTTATGTATCCAAGTAAATTCAATCTATTATTTGCATGCTCTCTAAACAATAACTGATCCTTAAGTAAGAGAACTTCACAGTATTATTTGTCACAAGTAGGTCATCCTAAATTTAATAGATAGTGGGGTGACCATTGATGTTTGCTAATTATCTTAATCTAATAGAAAATTCTTCGTGTCTGTGACAAGCAGAAGTTTTACAGCATAGAATGAACTGTCTACTGAAGTTATTGTCCTGAAGTCTCGTAGACACTGGGAAACACAGACTCTTTATCCCGTAGCAATTACGTTTCAAAGATATGTTCTTAGTTCACTGAGGAAAACACTCCTGAGTTGTAAAGCTACTTTGAGGCTTATTTAGCTTTTTAAAAGTTTTACACACATTTTGAAAAAAAACAAAAAGAACTTAGCATTTACAGCTCAAGTTTTCTAAAATAAATGCTTTATGGAAAAGTAAGGGGAAAGGGGTCTTTTCTTATTTTCAATGTAGAGAATTAAACTTATTTTAATTTGTATGTGTTCTTAGTGCTTGCAACAGAGGCAAACTGTATTCAATATAACCTTTTTTTATATTATTCTTTATACTGCTCATAACACATTCATATATACATATTTCTTTTCATACATTAACTTATATCTTTAAAAAATATAGGACTAGAAGAGAAATGCTAATTCAGTTCAGAAATATAGAGTTAAAAAAAGAAACTCAGTTTAACTGATTCTAGAGCAATATCTATTAATACCACAACTATTCTTCTCAAGCAAATGGCCATATTAAATCAGACTAAATTCATACTAACAATTCAGAAATAAATTAATACTTGTTAATTTAACAAAGTACTGCAATGAACTACAAGATTGGAGGAGGGTGAGATTTTGATTTGTGGCTGCAATAACATCTCTAAATTTATCATCACTGTATTTAAATAGCACTTTAATATTTTGAAACTCAGCATCTCCATTTTAAAAATATAGTAAGTCTAATTGCCAGCCTCATCAGGGTCTTACCTGGCTGATTAAACCTTATTGAAAGGTCTAGTGGGGGATTTCCAAGCTGCTCAGTTGTCTAATAAGCTTGTTTTAAGTGATTCCCCTTGCAATACAAGCAATTCAAAGACATAAGGGACCTAGTTATGGGACTGTATTAAAAATTGTCTAGTGAGTTTCTTAATTAAAAGAAAGGATCTACACTACAGTCAAGATATTAATAATTTTTTAAAAAAATCGTCACTACCATTTCACTTCAAAACTCAATAATGCATGCTTAAAATGTGGACATTTTTATGGCTATGTATTTTATTAATATTCTCAAAGAAACATAAAATATTCCATGAAGTACAGTTCTTTACATTATCACAGGCACTCAAACTGATAAAAATAAGAGTAAAGCAAGTGAAAATAAATTATTTTCTCTGTTTTCAACTATGATGCATTTAAACAATAACAAACAAACAAAAATGAATGGAAAATATAACATAGCCATATATTATACCAAATATCTATTCAAATATGTTCTTATCATTTCTTATATTTGACATCCCAATAAATCATACTCCCTATGCCTATCTAAAACTTATATAACCTTAAAATGTCAAATTAAAATCTACCTTCTCTATGTAAATTGCTGCAACTGTTCCAAAACCTGGAATATATCTTTTGAAATGATACCCAAGGATTAGTCTAAATCTCACAGTTTAGGAATTACTACCTATAGTCTCTTAATACTCTATAATGGTCTTGATTTCAAAAACAGTTAAAATTCCTAAAAACTTTTTTTTAATCATCTTTTCACAGGTGAAGCATTTCAAATTGATCCAACCTTTTGAACATTATTATGGTATTTCATTAAACCTCTTAAATCTTCTCCATTCATTTTATGTTGGATTTTAACCCCAGTCTCAGATATGCCACTCTTTTGTTCACTGATTATAATTTCATATTTGTTTTTAGAATAGGTCCATATGTAAGAGACGAATTCAGCTTTGAATTTCATTTTGTTTTTACTTGCATGGATATTTAACTCTTCATTTACATTATTTTTGTTGGTTGTTTCTTATTTTTTATTTATCTATTTGCTTGTTTCCTATTACATTTTATTGTTGTTTCCTAAATATTTTAATTTTTAGTGAACATTTAATTCTTTTACAGTTGTAGTTACAATCATTTGACTTACTAAAATTCATCTCTCACAGAATGTCAAAGGGAAGCATTCATATTGGCAAACTGGATAAAAGATAAGTTACCAAGATCAGACAAAATGCATTTAAGGAGTCTGAAAAATTTTAAAGACAATTAGAGGAAAGGTTCACAAAGATATATAAATCAGCCACCATGAAGGGTGATTGTTACAGAGTAATGAAACTGCCAAATGAATTATCAGAGTGTCAGCCCCACTCCCTCTAGCTGTCAAAATACGAGTTCAGACCAGGATAGACTGCCATTACTGCTCAGCAATCAGTAGAATCTGATGAAGCCACAAATCTTTATTTCCCAGGCCCAGACTCTAAGTATAGTCTTGATTCCCTAGCTCAGCTCCTTTACTTAATCTTTCCCTCTGTTTCTTGCTCTAAGCTTCAACAGAGAATCAGGTTTCCCACCAAAGACACTATGAAGGTTTTACATGACTCATCTCTTGAAAATTGATCCTTCCTTTGGAGAAGTGAGCTATTTTTCAATTATGATACCAATTCAAATTTTGCCTTAAAGCTTACTATCACCATCACCACCACTATCACCACCATCACTGCCACCACCACCACTACCACCACACTATTGCTGTTAAATGAAAAGCTAAGCAGCCACGTATGATGGTTGGTACATGATTTCTAAATGCCTTCTACATACCTTTTGTTGTGTATGTGTGTATGTGTACTGAGAGGGATTGAACCCTGGGCCTGATACATGATAGACAATGTTCTGCCACTGAGTTACATTCCTAGTCCTTACGTTTCATCTTTAAAAGAATCACAGCCCCTGCATATTATTTTATTTTTTACAATTCTTTATTAGTATATATTTCTAAGAGGAAGAAGAATTAGTGGGAGCTGGGAGGGAGGAGACAGAAAGGGAACAAAAGAAATTGAGATGAGTTATATACATGTACAAACTCTCAACCGTAAACCTACACTTTATTTTTAAATGATAAAGATAACATTTATGTCTGTAAACCACTATAGAAACAAATACTGACTACATCTGTTACATATGGATTAGTAACAAAGTGTGTGTCAAAATTCTACTTAACGAATATTAGTAAAATTTTATTCACAATGTCAGATCCGCAAGGATGCAGAGATCATAATAAACCTTCCCATCTCCAAAATTATCTTAGCCTGGCAGAGCAGACTGCATGGACAAGTCACTCTAACTATCCAGTGCAGTCATAACCCACGCAGCGGGTAAGGGGTGAACACGAAGGGATTTACCAAGAGAAATCGAATGAGGAAAAACCTACTGGAAAGGGCAATAGCACAACTGAGTTTTGAAACATTGGTAAGTGAAGAGAGGAAATTAGATTTTTCAGGGAGAAAAGAAAGAGTAAATAAAAACAAATAATTCAGAGATAAGAATTAGTTGAAAGGATGCTTTGTATTATTAACACAAAGCAAAGTTTTGGTGCTTCTCTCTGAATTGTTTTGATGATCTACCATTCAGTTTCATTCTGAGACTACCAAAAGGACTAGACACACCTGAACATAATTTCCTTAAATAATCAGGGTTTAAATTTTTTTCTAGAATCTACTCTATGATGGTCTGTAACCAGCTTTTCAAGAATGGACATATGCAAAAGAAAACAGCTAATCTGTTAATGACCTTTTAATATCACAAGTTCAAAATCTCTACAGAACATTGTAATTCTCCCCAAAATGAATTGTGCATTTGATCTCACTGCCAATGATCCTCATGATAAAGTTCTTTATCCAAAAATCACTGCCATAATAATGGCTTCTATATACTATGAACATATACCAAGCCCTTGCTTGGAATCACTATTTTTCCAAAAAAAAAAAAAAAAGTTAAAAAGAAAATTTTCCTTCTGCTAATTAATAAGTCACAAGTAAATAAAGTTATAGTCTGTCACAAGATAGATAAACAAATAGGTAAAACACTTACAGTCAACTCTAGAAACAGTCTCTCCTTAGCACACAGTTAAATATTATCCAGAAACAAACACAAAATTACTTTAAAAGTGAATAACCTTTTTTTCCCTAAACCCCTGCACTTCATTAAATTTCTTGTCCTACAAAGATACTAAGGTCCATGCTTTGTTTTTTCTCCTTGGAAGAGACATCTTGCTTGAATTTGATTTGTATACGAACGAAACATTCAACATGCTAATTTTCTGGTTAATATTCCCCTTTGGCACGTACCAGCAAAGGATAATTGGCAGTAATGTGATTTAAACTTACTTGAATTTGTAACTGTTAATTGAACCTTCACTTTTAGCAACTCTGCATCACGGCTAGAAATAAATTTATTCACATAAGATGTTCCCAAATCTCCTTCTGAAGAGATAACCATCAGACTGGGAAAGTTTTAGTATCCTCCCTCCCATCTGGAATCAAGGGGATCAACTCTAAATAACCTTTAGTATTATCTTCTAATCTCATGATTTGATGATTATGGAATGGGCTACTTACCTATTTATTTCTCAAGGAAAGGAGAGCACAGCACACAGCAAGGAGAAGTCATTAATCCAAGGAGGGGGCTTTGAACTAATTTCAGTGAATGATGAACATAGTCAAGAGGTGATTTTAAATTGTAATGATGAAGAAAGCAATCAGCTGATGCAGATTTTAGAAGTTGTGCTAGGAACAATAATGAGAAAAGAGGATACTTAATCACATTCACAAAAGAATTATAGGAATACATAATTAAAGCAATGATAATGAGTAATAAAACCCTTGGTGAGATATCTTTCCAATATCACAAGAAGTAGAGTAAGAAGCAAAAAAGACACTGTCTTCCATGTGTTAAATAAAGTTTATAGAGGATTTTTGCTTTGACCGAAGTCCTGCAATAGGATCAACAAACCAAACCAAGGTGAAGTCACTCACACTCACCTTTCATTGATAGCCAAAACTAGTGTGTTTATCTGACTATCCCAGAAAAAAATAAAATCAGCAGGGAAAGAGATAATAGCCAAATCTCCACACAGACCAGTTTTGGCCTGCATAGTAAGAAAGTTTCCTCTGCTTTAACCTTTATAAGAAAAGTAACTTGAAAAGGACCAGTTGACTGCTTTCTGTTTCTGCTTTTCTCAGCCCTTTTCTGTAGATTAAACCAACCTCTTTGGCTCCACTCATTGGAATAGACAATGTACTTTATAGACTAACATGTTGCCCAATTCTAGTCACTTATAAATAGAAACCAATTAAATCTTGCAGTGGATTGACTAACAGTCAGCTTGTAAACACACAGTTGAACTGAATGCACATGGTTCTGGGTGTGGCAGGCCCACTTTAGGATTGTTGCCCACAACATAAAAGGAGAATTGGAAGGAAGATGGCATGCTGTTCATTCTCCTGGAGAAGTGTGTCATGCTGGCTTTCCTGATATGAACTCAGCTGTTATGTCACAGGAGCTCGGGACCTTGATATTGCTGAGAATGTCTGCAGTTCATTTCAGGAGAGCTTTGAACCTTACTTGGAGCATCACTTCCTGGCTCCCGTGCAGATCCCTCAGTCTGGTGACACGATCCTTCATCCCACTGGTGCAGACTTTCAAGCTTCCACCACTAACTTTTGGGCCTTCTCAGTACAGATTTTCATAGACTTGCATGAGACATTGTCATTGGCTGTAGGCCTCCAGCTGGACTCATGGAGGACATTGCCATGGGCTCTAGGTCTTCAGAGTGACTCCTGCAGGATACTGAAGCGGAATCCAGGCCCTCAACTGGATTCTTTGGGGCATTAGTGTGTGGGCAGATCTACACTCTTCTGCATTTGACTTTTTGGATGAATGCTATAAAATAATCCTATGAATTATATGTCCTATATTAAATCTATTCCCCAGTAAATCCTGACTGCAACAATTCTTTAGGCAAAATTTGTTTTAATTTTGTCTTTTGACATGTTCTGCTATTTTGGAGGGGGGGGGTGCATGAAAGATCAAAAAACCTATTAGCAAAGGTGAAGAAATCCTAAGACTAACTTCAATGACCACTGGTTATGTGGTAAAGGTATTTAGCAAATTGTTAGCCTGTACAATGTATAAAGACAAAAAACAAAAAGGACAGCAATATAGTATTTTAATATATTCTAAGAATAGAGGGCTAACATTTGGGATTTAATACATTAAATTGAAAGTTGAGGAAAAGTAAATGTCCTTGAAAAATGCAAATGTTAGCTTGGAGAAACAATAGAAAGCACATTGATTAGATCAGAAAGAAGAATAGGCGAATTTGTAAATAGAAGCATTACTTGATGCTTAAACAGAATCATGACATGAATGAAATACACTACAGGAAATTAGTTTGGCAAAAGAACAAATTCTCTAACATCAAATCTCAAAGTAGTTTCATACAAAATGAAAGTAAAGATAAATTAAAAGTAAAGTTTATATGCATCTAGAGGCAAAACTTAATAGTATAGTGTATGCAATAGTCAGTCAAATGAAAAAGAAATAAAATTCTAGATAAAATAATGAATAGATGTAATGATGGATCATAGTACCACATATATACACACATGTATATTTATACATGTATAGATATATTTTATAGTATGTTGAGTCCTTTGAATCAGTTTTAATATCTTATTAATTTTCTTATTACTTAATAACTCAAAACTCAAATAAAATATTAGACATATTTTTTACATTTGCAAGAATCATAATATATTTTAAATATTTTAACTTATTTTTTAAATCTATAATAAAATATAAGTACATGAAATATATAACAGTATGCAAGAAAAATAAAGCGTCATGTTTGTATGTAAGTATATATATGTATATATAACATGCATATTTCATATTATGTAGAGATATATGTTATATATTTAAAAGAACACTATTCATAGTGTCTTCCTGATGTCATGTATTCATCTGAGTGCTTTACATAACAAATTACTGAATCTTTGCAATTACCTTATAAAACAGGCTTGATAAGAACTAATACGGCTGCATACTACAAATGGGGAAATAGAACCACAAGCAAGGATCCTCACACAAATAGTGGCAAAATTAAGACTCTGAGTCCCAGACACTATAGGCATTGATGGCTTTGCCCTGAATCTTACTCAGTACTCTAAACTGCTTTTCATTGTGGTTGCATGCAGTCATAAAAAATTTCCTTCAAAGAACACTGAAAAATATTTTTACCTAAATAAAAGAGAAAACCAGAATGTTAGATTTTAGATTGTATTTTCCTTCCTCTTTTCAAAACGAATTAAATGTGATCATAGGCCTCACAAAAATTTCAAAACTGACACCAAAGAAATTGTACACAGTAGCTAAACAGGTGAGGGACTTCTTAGTCAAGCTACATGCTTACAAGTAATCTAGACTTGATAAAATCTACCCTAGAGCACTAAAAACTACTGAGTAAATTTCAGTGTCATTATCTATTATATTTAAAGACTCCCAGAGGAATGATAAGATCACAGATGCCTGAGCAAATATGAACACACCATCCACTTCATAAAAATAAATAAATAACATAATTGTTAGGAATTATACACTAATAATCTCAAGGAAGTTTCTGGAAATGTTCTGCAACAGAAAATAAAAGAATCAGTCCCCAAAACTTATACAAATATGGGGTGATGTGCATGAATGAATACAGATTTATCAAAAGAGAAAATAACTCCAAAAGGTACTAACTTTCTTTTTCTTAGAAGCAACAACTATTTAATTGTATATGTACTGGAGGGTGTTGGGAGAAGACAGGTAGGGCAAACATAGGTGAAATGTTTAACTCTAAAGATATTTTCCTCATTAATCAGATTCCTTGGCAAATGTTGTATTTCCACCTCTTTATATATGTACCTACACAACTGATAACTGATCTTATATTTGAACAACCTACAAGTATCAGGACCGTGTCACTATATGCAGTACTATTTTACCTCACAATCAACATGCAACTCATGAGGGAAGTACTTAACTAGATCGAGTCTGAAACTGATGCAATAAGCTTCAGTTCTCTAACTTTCCTGGTGATACTATGACTCATCCAACAGGGGTGTCTATATCTCTGGCTAAATAACTAGTGTCTTTTCTCACTATTTTATGTAGAACTGTTTTGTTGTTAATCAAAAACATATTCTTTCCAGAGTGTTCTCCCAAGTTCCTTTTGGCCAAGTTTAAACTTTCCTCCCCCCCACCCCCCCAGTAAGTGTCACATTCCCTCTGTAAACAGCATAGCACATTTACACATCAAGTGCAGCTTTTCACTCAGTTCTGAAGGTGATCAAGCATGGGAGGTTCAGGGAACACAACATACACACTGTTGACATCAATGTATCTGAAGAAAATCATTAAAAACCTATCAATGAAATTGTGAAAAACAAATTAGAGATTTTTTTTTCTAAGAAGTCAGTTTTATTGAATCTTGTTTGATGTACAAAAAGGTTTTTTTTTTAAATGGGAGTTCTTCTGTGTCTGTTATCCATGAAACATTATTTTATTAATCAATTCATGTCCCACTGATACTACATTTTCAAATTCCTTATTACTGCTTACCATTTTCAAATCTGGTTATTTACACTCTGGTGGATTCTACTTTGAGAAAAACAATAGATGATACAAATGAATAGTTAGCTTTATCTGTCAAACCCATCTATTTAAATCAGAAGAGAGCTGTCTAAAGTTATCTGAAAACACAATCAAAATATATGTCATGTGTGGTATTCACTAAACAGATGACTCCTGAAAGATCTTTTTTGTAATGCATGTAGCTAATGGATATGTAATTATTTGGTTTTTGCAAAACAAGAACAAAACAGGGTGGAGATTAGGAAGAAGGTATCAACAATTACAAGAAGGGACATTTGATCAGAATACAGAAAGAAAAATAAACACACAGGTTTAAAGATCACATGCATAAACAATAACAAGAATACACAACAACCAAGCTATTTAGAATATATTAATACATTCAGGCCTCAGTGTACATGGGGAATTGGTTCCAAGACCCGTTTGCTTGCACAACCATCACATGGTGGGACTGTAAAAAGTGCACGCTTTTTTGGTTGTGCTTTAATTCTACTATTTTAGAATCTCTTCTAGAGAAGCTGAAGAAACTCCCATGGTAATAAGCTTCATCAATGGGTTTATGAGGATGATGGAGACTGTGTTAGTTGGGGATGTTTTCGAGGTTTTACCAGTCTATTATCTCAATCAAATTCTGTTTTGTGAAATGCTGTATTAAATTTATTGTGACAGTGCCACAACATTGTACCTAGAGAACAGAATTATTGTCAAGATAAATACACATGTAGTTGAACACATCAACCTGGTAGTTAAAATTTTTAATTATTTGTAATTAGTTTGGAGAATATCTATACAAAATAAAATAATAATTTCAGTCCTGTATAGTCAATGCTATGCTATTTTTATAACTATAAATTTATAGTCCTTTATTATAAATATGGACAGTGGAGTCTAGAGGCATCTTCTGCTTCTTAGGAATAAACACTCGTCATTGCATACAAGTGAAATCACTAAATGGATAGGGCTGTTCACAGTTTTTACTCAGTATTCATCATATGTCTTTATCTGTAGTCAGACACCAGCCCAGTATCAAATTGCTGAGAGAGCAGAAAAGAGAATCGAATTGAATTTTCAGTAAGAATGATAGCATGCTAGAATTTTTAATTTAGAACTCGTATTATGACACAAAATTGAAATAAAAAAATTAAAGTTAAGTATTTTTACTACTTTAACTGATAATTATATTTCAATAAAAGTTAAGATAGATGTCCGTACTTGAAAATGTCATGTAATAAATTTCAGGGGCAAATACGGGCAGCAGGCTGTATTCTGTAAAGCTCTTTGGCTTTGTAAAGTCTTTCATTTACTCCTCTTCACTCTAAATTTTCCTGTAGAGCAGTAGAGTAATACTGATGTACAGGGATTGTTGAGTGTGGCTCAGAAAAACTAGTAGCTAAATGTTAGAAAATTTTGTGAGCTCCTTAAGACATTAGTAACTTAAAACTGGTAATAGTAGAATGTATTTACCTCACAAAACATCAGTCTATGTGACACATCTTGGCTTTTTCTTTTAGATCTAGCTCACCTGCACATTATGGATGTAGAATTCAGTCCTTCAAGGTTTGCAAGACATAAACTTAAATCCTTACTCTACTTACACTGCTGCATGAATCTACATTAACTCTCTGAACTTTAACTTCTCCCTGGTAGGGATAAAGTTACTAACGTTGATAGAGAATTAACTTGATGTAAAATAATTTTAGGTTAAAGCACTTAATCACTTTAAAATGATATCTAGTATATTATGCTCGTGTTGTAAATTGCACCTCTTGTTTTTAATGTAATAAATACTTTGCTGACATTAAAATTACCATGAGTTTTATTGCCAGTAAGTTTTCAAACTAGGTAAAACTAACTTCTTCCAAACGTTGTTTATTACAAAGTAACAGGTCTACAGAATAATTATTGAAAGAGAAACATTTCAATAAAGGAAATAAATTTTTAAAAACACTCTCAAACAGAGGTAATGATTTAAAAATTTTTAAATTTTAAAATTACAAAATAATCAAACATCAGTAGTTACTGTTCTCATTTCCCTAGGAAATTGTATCTTCTTTCTCATGTGAGGAATGGTTAACCTGATTATTACTTCCTGCATACATTTGTAAGAACTTAAACATTATATCACAAGTGCTAATACTTTTTTAAGTAGAAATTTTTGAATAGCACATGGGTGTACCTCACAGCTCCATGTTAGTGGAGGAATATGTACCACTACCTATTGTAATATTAAATGTAGCAATTTTACAAAAGAACCAAATATGGCGGGGGTTTTGTTTGTTTCGTTGCTGTTTTCCAGCAATGCGAATGGAACCCAGGGGACTCTACCACTGAGCTACATCCCGGCCCTTATTTTTTTGATTTTGATACAAGGTCGTGCTAAGTTTCCCAGGTGAGACTTCAATTTGCGATCTTCCTGCCTTAGCTTCCTTACGTGCTGGAATTACAGACATGGGGACCACTACTCTGGGCTCCTGTGAGAAGGTAGCTGAACGTTAGAGCATTTGCAGTTCAGGTGCTGGATTAGATCCCATCGCATGTGCGCGCGCGCGCGCACACACACACACACACACACACACACACAAATAGAAAAAAAAAATCAATCACCCTTCTTCCTAGATGAGAAATCAATTGAGAGAACTTAGTGATAGAACTTTCTGTGATGATAGAAATACTTTAGACCTGCTCTGGGTACTTGACTACTGGACACTTGCAATGTCAAAAGGAGGAAGCAAATGTTTTATTTTATTAAAGTTTAACTAATTAAATTCTCAATCTAAATAGCTACATTTAGCTCATGGCTCCCCTATTAAAAAGCACAAATTGGACATTTTAAATTTGTTCAGACTTGGGCGTATGTAAGAATTGCTGTGAAGGATAAAATTCTATAAGCTGTAATCATGGCATTTATATAATAGGCTAAATATCTCATGTCTCGCTCTCATTTTAAAATTATGTGAAAGTCATAAAGCACTTCTCTCTGATGTGCACAATGTTATGTCCTGCATATTGTATAACTGAAAAGAAATTACTTTTCATATTAAGTTTAATATTTGCTGTATAATTAATAGTCTTATGTAAATAAATACTGTATTTTCTAATTTCTCAAAATTTAAATAATATTGATATTCCAAAATATATACTGTATGGTGTCTATGCAATAAATCATTTTTTTCTTTCTGTGGTGCTGAGGATCAAACGCAGGCCCATGCATATGCTAGGTAAGTACTCTAACGTTAAGCCACATCACCAGCCCTTATAAATCATTTTTAAACTCTCTTGTTTATGACATTTCTTACTGTTCTCAAATAAGTAAAAATTATTTAGGACCTTTTTCCAGGTCCATTAGTCTTTTTTCTCCATGTTTTTCATAACATATACCATATGTAAAGTTGAATAAAATCTATCATAGAATTTTTAGACTAGTAATTCAACAGTTCTACTTTTAAGCTAGCAGTCAGTACAGTTAGCTATAAATAAATATCTTTATAGTTGATGATTTTTATATCAAATATATATGGCTTTGCACTGTTATTTGTACCAAAATGCAAGATACCTAAATAAATGCATTCTTTTAAAATTTTTACATCTGTTAAAAAAATGGAGGACATTTTTTTAAAAAATCAAATGTCAATATGTCATTAATATTAAGAGAAATGAGGTTAGTGAGACTCAATATATGATGAGTTTTTTTCCTTGACATTTAACCCATCATATTAAAAGCTTCTTCAAAGGGAAGAAATATCAGCTTGTCACCTGGAGATCGAAATTGAGCTGCTCTAAGACAAACTGCTGTTTCTTCCCCATGATGAAATTCATAGAATGGACAAAAATGTCAGGATAAAAATAGACCATCTAAGAGAAAAAAGCCATCAGTGAAAGAAATATAGCTATTGTCATAATTACAACTGAAAATCATTTAAAAGTCAGTTATTTTTCCCTAGTAGCACAAGAAAGGACACCTACCATACTGATTTATATTGTTAAATACTTGGTGAGAACAAAACGTGATAAGGCTATGTTTATGGTAGTCTGTGGATTTAATTCTAATAAAAGATGAATCAGGGATAACATGCTATTTTAAAGAATGGCAAATATTTTAATTCATAATATACAAAGAACATACCACAAGCTGGCATTTTGAAATTCGGGATGACAAAAAGAAAAGAAGATAGACATCACAATTAAATAAATACCATGCAAGATGTTGGGAGGTCAGATGCCAAAATATACCTATCTTATCAGATAAAAGCAAAAGTGACAAAATTCTCAATAAATTTTCAAATGAGATTCAAGTTGTGCTTTTCTACAATTTAAAAATTATTTTGAATCAACACTATATAGTGGAGGCAATGAGCTCAAGATAAGCCTGTTATTCCTAAAAAAATCCCCAAAGAAAAGCTGAACACAGTAAGATATCAGACTTTTTCTACTTCTATAAAATGGAAGGAAATGAATTTATGCAGGTGTTATTAAGTGCTAAAATTGTTAGCCACTAGCCACCCCATATTATAAATTGCTAAGCTTTTAATGTTACAAACTAAAAAATTATTAGTTATTTTCATAGATACTGTATCACATAAGTTATAATACATTATATAACAAGATCTTACTCCTTCAAATCAATATGAAAATTCATATTTGGAGTCTGCTGGTTTTCTTTCTTTCTTTCTTTCTTTCTTTTCTTTTCTTTTTTTTTTTTTTTTTTTTTTTTTTTTTTTTTTTTTTTTTTTGTACCAGAGACCAAACTCACCACCTTGTTAAAAATTCATATTTGGATTTTACTTAAAAATTAAAATATTTTTTAAAACTTCATTTTCAACATTTTTAGCAAAGCATTATTGAGGGTCCTTAGCCATCTCCTACCTTGTTTTTCAATCAATAGTTTGTCTGTACAGTGACTAATGCAAAGAAAAATTTTAAAACGGATGTGGGTTGAAAGCCAGTGTGATTTTCAAGGAAATATATAACTCTCATGGAATATAATACATTTAGTACATCTGACTGGCAAAGCGTTTCTCAACTTTATAAATATTTTGGATCTTTTTTCAACAGTGAAAGCAGAGGCAGTGGAAAGAAAGTGTTTTTAGGTTGTTTCAGATTGTTCAACAAACATCACAGAAACTTGCAGTTCTTCAGCATCAAACAGTGAAAGTGTAATTTGATGTAATTAGACCTAGGCTTGGTATATGTTAGTTTCTGGCCGTGAAAATATGGGCTAGTTATTAGAAAAGCAGAATGGGAGATTCGTAAGTGCTGCAGTTTATGACAGAAATGCTTCACATATTCATTGTCTCTGTAACATCATTGTGAAAACATAAAAAATGACTTACTTTCACCATAGATTATCCATACCCTAATAAAAAAATTAATATTTTAAAAATTCACATACTGAATATTTCAAGATACACTAAACATTACACTCAGTTTTGTGAAGATTTTGTAAAAAATATTTATAATGGAATAAGATCTGCCTGCATGATCAATTGTCCTTATACATTAAAACATAATTTAACATGATATAGTTGTTCCTTAATGTCTGAAAGGAACTGTTCCAGGAACTCCTGCTGATACAGAAATCTGTGAATACTCAATTTCCTCATAAAGAATGGCACAGTATTTGCATGTAACGTATGCACATCCTTCTCTGTGCTTTAAATAATCTCTAAATTACTTAGAATATCTAATACAATATAAATGCTATGTAAATAATTCTTACATGATCCTGTGTAGGCATAAAGACAAGCAAGTCGTCTGTGCATATTCAGTAAGACACAATGGTTTTTTTTTTATTTTTTTGCATATATGTTCTATCCACAACTGCTTGAGTCCAGGATGGAGAACTTATAGATACACATAGTTGACTACACGTGATCTTTAGGACAGGTTTAAATAACTAAAGCATTCCTTAATATTCTTATCAACACTTGATTGTATTTTTCTCACTGTTCTTGTGAATCTAATGAATGCAAAGTATCATTTGATTTTATTTTGTATTTATTTATTAAAGAAGTTTTAAATCTTTTTGCAAAATTTTCGGTCATTTTGTATCATTTTTGCCGTAAGTCAATTTATGCTTAATAATTCCCCCCATCTTTTTACACTACTTGGAAGACATTCATTCTATAGTTCTGATATTTGTAATGGTTAAACTTAACTGTCAACTGGGTTGGATTATGAGATGGCTAAGAGATTAGAAAAACACACCTCAGGGTGTGTCTGTGTAGATCATGGAGATACAATTTTGGGTTCTATTTGGACGCATTGATTCCTTCTCCATTGGTGCTGTTCCCCTGTTCTGCTTCCCGGTCACCAAGAACTAAGCATCTTTGTCTCACCATGTCCATTCAACATGATATTCAGGTATTCAATCCAGCCAACCACGGACTGTGATCAAAACTAAAACCCTTCCTCCTTTAAGTTGTGTATGTTGGGTACTTGGTTCCAGTGATGAAAATCTGACTAATACAATACTAAACATTTGCAAGTACTTTCTGCTAATGCTTTCTGTGACATTCTTTTATTAATCAGATTTCATATGTGTGTCCCATAAGGCCAGTGAAGTTGACACTCTACCCTACCGTAAAAAAAATTCTGATCTTTTATGTAGACAAATCCATTGCAGCTAAATCCACATACATACTGCTTCTTTAGGGTTCTGTAAGAAATTCTCTCCTCATCCCTATATTTTTATAGCTTTACTCTTAACATTTAATCATTAAGAAATCTGCAGCCTATGTTTGTCAGTTTTGTGAAATAGGAAGCCCATTTTTTTCTCTGCTGTGCTTCATAAATCTCTTTTTCCAAAATCATTCATGAACTGTTCAACTTTCTGCCTCTGGGGTAGTAAATTCCAATCATCATCCAGTTCCCAGAAAAGATGTCTATTTCTGAAGTCAGTTTTCTTAATCTTCTCGCTAATTATTTTTAATAATTTTATTAAAGATTATTTTCTTAGACTTTGTAATGTATTTGTATATTTCTTAGAAGATACCATCTTTTGTCTGCTGAATTTTTCATAGATACTTATGCCTGCATATCTTTTGCTTCAAAATGTATTACTGAATTTTTATTGTAATTACATTGAACTATAAAGTTAATTTAGAAAACAAATAGCTTTAAATTGTTAAAAATATGTATACTTTTAAAAATTCTTTTATTTCTTATACTGCAATTATAAAATTCTTATTGTAAGGGTTTTATATTCTTTCCTGGCTTAATTTCTACAAGCATTTAATTTTGGTTGCTACTGTTTTCTATTAATTTCAAATTAATAATTATTCCAATTTAGCCAAATACTGAAAATTCAAGCATACTGATTTGATTTGTTAAGTTCTCTTACTAATTCTTATAAATTAAGAGTTCTGTAGGATTTCTTTGGAGATTATATCTCTGATATGCAAGGGTTTTACTGTCTTACTCATTTTTGTCAAAATTTCTCAAAATCCTTATTTCTTCTTACTCAGCTATAATCTCCAGTAGTTTCTTGAAATTCTCATCTAGTGATGAAAATTAGACACCATTGTTTTTCTCACAGTAGAAGTTAACATTCTAAATTAATCTTTAACATTTCTAAAATTAATCTTTAAATATGGTACCTGATGTAATTTTAATACAGTAAAACTATTTCCTTTTATTTTTTGAAAGGTTGTAAAATGATATATTTTAGGCAAAAATTTGAATGTACTCACCTTGGATTCCAGAAACAGCAGGTCTGATGGATAAACATTTTAAGAGGAGAATTGAAATTACCCCTCTCTCAGGGCAGTAGAGATTTTCTGAACACCAGGAGGCCCACCTTAGCATACTGAGAAAGTAATTAACCTCACCACATTTTTACCAAGACTTCTTAATTACTCATACTTCTCTTCCTACTCCATAAAATACTGGAGCTTTTGTTGGCCCCTGAAAATGGGGCCAAGCACACTGGTCCTCTTGTCCTCCTACTGTATTGATACTGATTAATGCTCCTTTCCTGCTTTTCACCATTCCTTTTTTTCTTTTAAGGAGGAGGTTGGAAGGGGATAGCCAGAACTGATTTGCTGGACTTTCAGAGTTCAGCCTGTGTGGTAGGGCTCCAATAATAGGATCGCCTACCTGTAAATTCTGTCAGATACATATTGCTTTCTCTAGACCATTAACACACCCTGTTTTGTTCCTTTTATTCAGCAACTGACTCCCCTGTCAGTACAGCTTCCCAGGATGGTCTTTTGTGGAAGGAGTTATTTCCGAAGTTTTAAGACCCTGAGGTCCAGCACCTTCCAAGTGTTCTGTGTCTGGCCTCCTTGAAATATGTATCTTCAGCCATCATCAGAAAGTGGGCAGTAGATTCCACTCTAGTCATGTCTTCTTCTTCAACTCTGCCAACAATTATAAAACTTAGACTTTTTCACAAATGAGTCAGACTCCAAACTGAGTAGTAAAGAACATATATATCAAAACTTTTAAGTGCTTTTCCAAAAATGGTAGAAAAAGTACCCAGTTTTTCAAAAACTATTTGTGCAAGGAAAGCCTACTAAAACTTTCCTCAAAATTCTTTGACCTTTAATACACCTGGAAGTAGGTGATGGTCTACTAATACTGAGTGAGTTTCAGATCATAACTTTTACAAGTCATTTATGGATGGTCTCAAACAACATTTTAGAATATGTGGTACTTCTGCAAATTCTTGTTTCTACTTTAGTAAATCAACTAAAAATATAAGAACAAATATTTATTAAATTCCTTAGAAGTGATATTGAAAGTTTTACAAACTCCTTCAGTGTATCAATATCTTAAAAGATGTTATATGTTGTAGACAATTGGGAAACCATGAATTTTTCTTTGCAAGAAAAATTTTTCTTTGTTATTGCAAGGATGCTTCGTTCTTCTTACTAGACCACTGTTGCTAGCATTACTGTTCCCAGAAACACACATGGCCCTTCACTCAATTGTCCGTGACTCAGATGTAATGAATAAATACCAAGGTTCTGGGTGTCTCTCAGACTTCTGTTCCCCTCAAACAACTGGTTACCACAGACCCTTGCTACACCCCTATTTGTCTCTGAATCTTTCTTCCCACTTTGTGCCATAACTCTGGGTAGAAGATGGAGACACACACTGCAGGGGTTCCTGGTAATGGGTGCCATGGAAAAGGTCTCCCATAGTAGGCTATCTTTATAAATTTTTTTGCATTCATTCTTTTGTATAACAAATGTATAATTAACAATTAATTAATAATTAAATGCTTACTATGAAGCAGGTACCTTTCTAAGAACTAGAATTGCAGTAAAAAATAAAGTTAGAAAAGCTTATCTGTAATTTACATTCTGGTAAGAAAGACAAACAAATAAATGAGCATATTACTAGTTTAATACTAGGCAAATATTATCACAAAACTATATAGTAGGCCTGATAAGAATGGGGGCTATGTACAGTGTAGTTAGGAAAGGAATGGACTGATACTTACATAGAAGTTTTTAAAAAGTGATGGAATGAGGGGCAGGCATATACTGTGGAAAGGGAATTCTAGGCAAGGGAAAGAAAATTACAAGGGCTCTGTGCGGAGAGTGAGCATTGTGTTATTCAAGGAATAGGAAGAACGCTGGTGAGACTTTGAATATAAATGGAAAAGCTAGGTATAAAATTTCTGAGTCATAAAAACCTTTTTCTTGTAACCTATTTTCTTTATGATAAAATTCACTTCCAGATCTGTACCAGGAGGACAAGATGACAAATATTCTTCTGAAAACCTTTTGCGTTGTCTACCAGGAATTTATTTGATGAAGTTTTCCTAGAAACGGCAAGGATTATTCTCTACCCAGTTGCCTATTTCTAGAAAACTCTGAAACAATAGACTGCACCAAAAAAAAAGGTTGTATAGGTTATCTGAATTAAGGATAAAATCCTACTAGACTGGTGCCTGTCAAAAGTTATTCAACACTAATATCTACATTTAAGTAAGAGATAAATTATAGAATTTGGATTGTCTCTGATGGTTGGTTTTTAAAATTTTCCCTAAGTATGCTTGTAATTTTCATGCATTACTTTTATCAAGTATAACTGTAACAAATATTTTCTTTCATTGTGGAAGATGTAGAGAATCAGTCACAGAGGCCAACAGCAAGGCAAACAAGCTTTGTTAGCCAGCACACAACACCCCACCTGCATGGTTGGAGATGCTGACCTCGAGGGGAAAAAGTTTCAGGGATTCAAAGGTTAGGATAAGGGGCAGTCCTGGACAACAGTTACTACTTTATCATTAAATCATACAGCTGTTGCTGGGTAATGGACCAAATATTTTGCCAAGCAAGACATAAAGGGAGTGGGAACCAGGAACTTGCAGTTGCATGCATCGGACAGATGTAGAGAGAATAAACCGGGTCAAAAGAGTTCATGTGTACAGGACAAAATGGAAGACTGGTTACAAAATGGAGTTACATTTGCCATCATGCTTGAAATACATATTTTTTACTAAAAATAACTCTATGCCTTGCATAAGCTCATAGTCATTATGGAAGAAACAGATTGCATGTAACAGTTACAGCAAGGCTCCACTAAAAGTGCATAGCGAATACTATTAGTACAATGTAGTAGTCTCAAACATGATACCAAATTATTTGATCTTCCTTTCATGAAGCAATCAGGTCTTTGTCCTCTCCTTTTGCATTTGGGAGGCTTGTGACTGCTTTTACCTATAGCTTACAGAAATAAGGCTATGTGACTTCTAAAGCAAGATCTTTAATAAAGGTGTACTGCATACATCTGGCTCTCTTGGAATGATTAAAGATGTCCCTTCGAGGAACACAGTCCCTGGGAGCCAGAAACCATGCTGTGAGACCCTTCAAGACTCCTGGAGACAGAACATGTCAGTGCTCTGGCTGACAGTGCAGCATGGCCTCCCAGTCATCGCAGCCCAAGAATCTAACTTGTAGATGAAGAAACTTTCAGATAACTCAAAAATGTGAGTCATCTCCAGTCAACCAAGACTTCCCTGCAGTGGCCCCAGACAGGGAGCAGAGACAACCACTCCTGGGCTGCAGCTTTAGTCCTGCTCCACAGAGAATCTAAGCACACAGGAACAGTTGACATTTTATGTCACACAGTTTTTGATAGCTTGTTATATTACAATAAATAAATGAAGTATACAGGGATAATTCATTTCAGAATTTTAAGACAGATTTTATTTCAAATAATAAATAACTTTAATCTTTCCATATCTTTCAGATTTTCACATACAGAGCTAATTTTCTTTTTATAAGAGTAGTCCCTATACCACTTATTTTGGCTGGAAAAGTTGAAGAAGGCTTCACCAAGGAAGTAACATTTGTCAATCTTATTGAAAAAGTGTCTGGTCCATTTCATGCATTCTCTGCCCATGGGAACTATTCAAGGCCAATATCTGAAAGCCTTTATTGTTTTGAAAATTGTCTCAAAATCATTTTCCAATTGCATATTACTTGATCACTGGTTTTGTCATCTGCCTGCAGTTGGTATAAATTCGATGCCACTATAGAAGTAATTTTGCAAGGCAAGTCAATCAGTATTGTGACAGCTGATGATGGAAAAAGCAAGGCTGCCCTGTTCATGCCTTCAAAGGATAAGAGGGGAGGTGAGAGGGAGACAATGCAAGAATCCTATTGTCTTTTGACCTTTATGTTGTCACTGTCTGTGCCAATGTTTCAGTCCAGGGCTCCCATTTAGTCTTTGCCTCTACAAAAAACAAACAAACAAAAAACACCGGGGCATTTTTTTCATTTTGCCAACTGAACTTTAAAATTTGTTTAATTGGAATATACAGAATTTTGGTACAAATGAAGCAAATGAGTGAGCCAGGATATTTTGTGTCCTTAAACTTCCAGGACAAGTGCTGAGGACATGGTAACCTTATGACTGATTAGTCATTAACAGGGTGATTTCAGAAAGAATGCGAAGGAAAAAAGCCACTTGTCATACACAAGCGGCTTACTGTCAGTTCTCAACAATAAAAATTTGAGATAGACTACAATGAATTCTATATTTAGGCATTATTCATCTATTGTCTTTCTGTAGACTTCATGTTAATCTGTTTATTGTATGTTTCATGTGTCACTTTCATTCTGAATATTTGTACTTTGTTTTCTATTTGTACTTCCAGCTTTCTCAGTACCAAATCAGTATCTATGATCTTTTCTGCTAAAGGCAAATCCTACAAGATCTCTCTTGCCACAATATCACAACTCTCCTTTCAATTAAAGGTCGTAGTTTGTTTGAAAGAGCAAAAAAGAACTACAAGAAGCATATTGACATTGTGTAAATGAGATCTGAACATCGAGGGGTATATAGTTGATTAAGAAATGACAACAGCTTAGTGTCTAACTCCAGCATTAAGGTTTGGCATCAAATTCCATGAAAAAGATGCAGTGAAAAAGACAATGAGCTAGGCAAGAGGGCTACACCCCTTCACCAAGTATTCCAGCACTCTCTCTATATTTCTGCCTATGGATAGTTTGATTCTTAGCACTTAAATACGTATTTGAAATTGAACAATTCATTCTCTCTTACAGAAATATATAGTATAGTATTTACAACATGTGTTTCTATTTATATTATTCAGGAAAATAACCTATAATAAAATTGCATTTTGTCTCTAGTGGGCCAACTATACATAAACATATGCATACACACACACACACACATATATGTTCTAAAATACATACTAGATATTAGGCTTATTGATTCACGTGGTATAACTGTAAATATTGCATGGAGTTATGACTGTAAGATTGAATTAATAACAAAAAATCAAGAAGATAAATATTTAAGAGGAAATGTATGGAAAATGAATACCTGGGTTACATTTTTACCCTTTGTTAAAGGAAAATTATTCATAATGTTTGTTATGATTAGGGCTTGGTTCAAAGGAGGATATCACAGTGAAGGAGTATCTTGTTATACTGGAGACAGACTGGGATCAGATCAAAGTATAGTGAGGAGAAGGAAGGTATATAGCCAAGGAGAAGGACTGGCTCATTGCTGGGCAGAAAACTAACAGGAAGTAAAGTATTCTTTTCGTAATGCACCTCACAGAAATTTTACTAGTCAGGCCAGAGTGGTAAGATACAGAAGATGATCAGACCAAGAAAAGGGCGAGGTTCCCTACACTAACTCAGCATGATTCTTGTTAAAACTAAACATTACAGAGATGAACATAGACACCCAAAAGTGAGAATCTAATTGAAAAGAGACTTCAGAGGAGCCTCTCTGAAATTTGGTTAAGAAAACACTGGTCACTTAAAAAAGATGGTTTTGGTTTTGTACTTTTAAGTTAGATAAGCTATGTTGATTGTGTGCTTTCTCCAAAAAGTATATGACATATTTTATATTTTATATTTCAGTGTTTGACTTTTCATTAGACTGTAACTTCAGCATTTTGTAAGAGAATAAAAATGTTCTTGCAAAAGGAAAATATAAACATGGATTGTTAGCTTAGGAAGTTTCTATACTGCTTTCTGATATAAAGAGTTATGAAATATATGGAAAATTCTATCTTTAAAAGAAACTTTAATTTTTTGTAAGATTTGATTATCAACTGTCAGTTATAAATCATTCTCGTTTGTGTAGTAATAAAAACAGATTTTGATATTAGAGAAAATGAATCATCTGTTTGGGATTCACATTTTAAATACCACTAAGTTATGTATTTAAATATATCCTTATATAATCCTTCATCTAAAACAGAAAAGAAATACTATTTCTACTGATCCACCAATACAGATGCTAAATCACAAGTTTAAAGAGGAGATTTAATTTGACCAACAGTTCTCAGAAGATTCAGTCCATGGCCCATTGTCTCCAAGGTCCAAGGGAAACTCCTCAACTCCTGGCAACCTGGAAGCAGAGAGAGAAGAAAGGGGCCGGAGTGGAGGTGAAGATATGTCCTCAGGTCCCCAGGGACACACCACTTTTGAACAGGCTCCACCTCCTAGCCATACATGCAGCCATGAACTGATCAATGGATTAATTCACTGGGAGCTATAGCATTACCCATGATCAAATCACCTTTCAAAACCCCCACCTCTGAATACATGAGACTCTTGGAGAACCATTTAGATCTAAATCTTAACAATGAGCAACAAAAGCACACATTGTGGAAAATAGTGAACATCTGAAAAAAAAAACTGGCAGAATAATTTTGCTATATAATCTTTAAATGCTCGTTTAATTTCTATGGATCATTTTCCTTATCTGTAAACATTAAGGTTTCAATTAATATACCTTTATCTCAGTGATGCTATTGTTAAAAGTCAATCACTCACATAAATATTCTTTGTCTAACAATAAGAAATTTATCTGTTTAGTAATTAACAAGTCCAATCTTTGCATTAGCAAATTAGCTTTTAGAATTATAAAAATATAGGGAATACACAAATTTGTGACACAATCTCTACACTACAAATGTTTATTGTTTATCTCAGGAAGCAAATCAAATACACATTAAAGGATTCAAGACAACATAAAATCAGGATAAATGTGTTTTATAGAAACAGAAAACTCTGTGAGAACTCAAAGGGAAAAGCTATCTGAAACTAAAAATGTGGGGAATTTTTATGAAAAAAACTTTTCAATCTGACAACTCAGGATATTGAATGCTTTCAAATGACCATCTCATTACAATGAGCATAAATCTATACATTTACCCTAAAGAAACATGGAAATAAAAGAAATAGAAGTAAAATAAATTACTACTTTTTCATTTCAAGAAGTGCTCACTGGCAAACCGTTAAACAATTTCTAAGAAAATTTACTTCCTGAAGCATTAAGAAATTTAGATAAAGGAAGGAGAGAAATGACTTTACAAAATTTTTGATATGTGTAACTCTCAAAATATAAGACAATTAGTAACAAATGAAACATTAACATGGATAATTTTGAGTGGCATAAACTTCCAAGAGAATAATTTAACTCTACTATGTTAATTTTTTTTTAACCATTAAGTATACGAGGTAGGATGGATCACAGCAATGCACACTAATTGAGAAGTATTCAGTTTTTCTAGGCAGATATTTTTGTTGTACGTCAGTAGATCCGTAGTGTGGCCCTGAATATTTTAATGGAAATTTTTAAAATAATTATTCATTATGTGATCATCAAGAGCAAACCCTTAAAATATACTGCATATGCAATAATTATAATGGAAATGCAAGTATCTGAGAACCCAGCAGGCTGAGACTTGATGAAGAACACAGCAGAAAGGACCTTCTACCCACCTTCAAGATGCATAGAGAAAAGTTTATCTAGCATTGGAGGGAAGAAATTGAAGTAACAAGATAAATTAAATTGGAAAGATATAATGGAATTGTATTGGTACTGAACATACAGTACATGACTAACAAATAAGTACTGTTTAGTTGCTTCCTAGAGTCTGACGTGAAGATAGTTAACATCCTAAAGGAACAATGTACATGGAATGTAAATATGAAATGAAGATAATGTGAGAAAATGCTAGCTATATCACAAATGGAAGAAAACTCAGCTTTAATAAAATATGAATACTATCATATACAAATGTGTCCTTAAAGAAAAGAAATCTTAATGAGCTAGACATATTTGTATAATCAATAGGATACTATAAAATTCTCAGATTTCCTTCAATGGCTTTAAAGGAAAAACAAAAGAAAACAAGTTGTACAATATTGTACACCAAATTTTACTTTCCTTGTCATTCCCCAACATCATCTTAATAATAAATGCTGAATAAATTTAGCAGTAATGAGTAAATAAAAATTACATTAAAATTGGAACAGATAAATTCAAGAGCTCTTTAGGACTCCTTTATAAACTGTGAAGTATTATGAAATTTAGATAAAAGAAGAAAAAATGAATGCACAAATTTAATAAATTGTTTAGCCAATAACATAATTGAAAGAGGACTATTTTATATTAAGAATAAATGCTGATTTCACAAAAGTATATCAAAGAAAAAGACAAAATAAGTAGTAAACACACTTTTGTATTACTAGAAAGAAATTTTTGTTCTGTTGTACTTTGCTTTTGCTTTTGCAAATTTAATAAACATGACAAAAGAAATTGTTGGCTTCCAGGTGTTAATTGTGGCTGGCAACTTGGACACATTGGAACCATCTTTGGAAGTGAATAGTTAATACCACTGTTCTTATTAATTCACTCACAAAGAAAGACAGAAAAGCAAAATATCAAAGGGGCACTGGGAGTGACTTTACTAATAGTGTGGACCCTTTGGGCAAAAGAGCCCCAGAAGTGTACTTTCATCAAAGAGACCATTAGATTGTAACTTTATTAACTTACAACATAGAACATGGCAATGGGTACCAGGAGGGTTTCTTTGAACTCAAAGCAACAAGAGTACATTCTCCAAGCAGAAGACAGGTGGTTTGTTATCCATTACCCAACTGCTTTATCTCCAAAGGGGAAAAAATAATAACCTCTATGGTTTTCTATGTTCACATTAAAATAAAGCATACAAAAATATCAAACTTGCTACATTTCCTAAACAACCATGAATAGGGCTGTTTTTCTTTCATATCTAAAATTTAACCAAATATAAATAATTCAAAATGCATGTTTAAAAATGTTTGAATAGTTTTATTTGTATATGTTTACACATATATATAATTGCAATAATCATGGAATTCATATTTTATGTTAATACAAGTTTGCATGAAATTTTCCAAAAGCATACCAATTTGAGTATATTTTACATAAATTCAATATATCATGTTATAAATGAAATACTATGTTAAAAGGCATGTGATATTGACTCTAGAAGGACTAAGATTCATTTTATAAGAATTAATATAATTCGTTTCATTTTAGGAACTATGACTTAAGTCAGAAAAAAAAAAACTTTGGAAACACTAGAAAAACCATAGGTCACATTTGTTTTAAAATACTGATAATTTTACTTTACATAATTAAATATTTGAACTTATCAAATTTATAGAATATAATTTGAGGATCTCAAAGTGACTATATCCAGTTGATGAGCCTACTAAAAAGATAACATGAGGTTGCCAAAATGGATACTTTGCTAAAAGAGGTAATTTAGTTACTCAAGACAAAGTTAGTGTATTTACTTTACAAACAAGGTAATGTTAGTATTATGTCTTACAACTGTCTAACAGAAAGAACATATATACAAAGTTGCACTGAGTACTGTGCATGTATTATTGAGAGTGAGAAAGTATTGTTCCCAGAAGAAATGTATTATGCTGATGTTGATATGATAATATATAGCAAATAATTACTCATTTTCTAAAAGAACAAAAGAGAAAAACATACTTTAATATTATTTTCAAATAATTCACCCGATTTATTTAAAAAAAAAAAGAAGTATCTACAAATGCCCCCCTCCCTGTTTGGCTTTTTTTTTTTTTTTTTTTTTTTTTTTTTTTTTTTTTTTGCAGTTTTTGGAATTGAACCTAGGGCCAAGCACATACCAGACTTTACTTCCAAGCTACAGTCCCACGGAGCTACTCTGGCAAAATCAGTTAGCCCACAATACTTATACAAGTACATCCCCAGAACTGTGAAAAAAAATATTCAAATAAGGATTAAACATGCAGACAAATGTCTCAAAACAGAGATCATCAACTGTATTTAAAAATGATGTGTGGCACACGCCTTTAATCCCAGCACTCGGGAGGCTGAAGTAGGAGGAGTGTTGTGAGTTTGAGGCTGACTTGGGCTACTCTGCGAGCGCAAGGCCCACCTGAGCTAAACAGTGTGACCCTGCCTCAAAAAACCAGGGCTGGGAGTTTGGCTCAGTGACTTAAGCACCTGTCTGACAGGCATAAGGTTGTGAGTTCAATTCCCAGTGCCAATAAATAAATAAATAAATAAATAAATAAATAAATAAATATGATGTATAATGCAGAACCTTTGTTAACATTTCCATTTTAACTATCAGTTAAATTATACTTTTTATAATAGTGAAAATCAGCATTTTAGTATGTATTTTAAACAACTGTTCCGTACACAGCAATCCTTATTGTTATGTGTAAGGGAAATCCTCATCCTTATAAACAATATCTAGGATGTGGATTACTTGGTTTTTCTCTTTATTTGGAGAGTACAGGATGTTAGGGAATGCAAAATAAAATTATCTATCTTATCTATATTTCAGTATTAACAATCATAATAAAACATAGAAATTGAGTATTATCTGGATATTGCTATTATTCTTATTCCATGTCACATGGGAATTTATAGCTATTTAGGACTCAGTTTCATTTACTTGGCCATTGAGCAACACATGGATAAGATATACATGAATTTTGGAGGCTTTCTGGGCATTTATTTAAAAGTACATAAATATTTTCCATTATGAGTGTAGCATCTAAAAATATCTCGATGGTATTTGAATTTTCTTAGAATATAAATGTAAATGGTGTTCCAGATTCTTTTGTTGCATAAATCTGTTTTTCATCCAAATCTTAACTTTTTGAACATCAGCAATTGGTATATTACTGTGACATTTGTTAACACGTTGGGATTATGTAAAATATGTAATGTGCATTTGTGTTTTCTGCAGCAACTAAAAATATGCACATATTTTATACACACAAACCTGATTTGCTTTGAGATTTTGGCTCTACAATACAGAGATGATTGGTACCACAAGATGTTGAATGCATTTCTGAGAAACACAGCTATAAGATCATTAAACTTTCAAGTAAACAATAAGATATACCTTGCAGTTTGAGAGACAACTACCTTTTATTTCATAACACAGAAATCCACAGGCAATGATTTTTGCCAAGTGCTATTTGCATATAGCGACTTCAAAAAAATTACTCAGTATTAAGAAATCTGTTGCACTCTTTTCAAATTGTATCAATGAAATTCAAGCATTCATGTTGAGAGAAACCTACAATTTCATATATATTCAAAACTTGCATTTTGTTGTCATAAATGGATTTTTTAATGGTCCATTCAGTAAGGAAAAATCATTTCCTAGCAGGAATTCCACAGATTTCCAAAGTGTTTGAGTGCACAATAATGAAATTACTTAAATTCAGGTACTGCCTTTTTATTATTTTTCTCATCTGCTATTCTTTCATAGAAGCACATTCGTTCATTCTGTCATCTAGTTATCACTAGGACAAGTTATGACAAACCAAATAGCTTGAATGGGGAATCAAAGATAACGTATTTTGTCCACAGAAATAATCTTATCTGTTTGCCTTCTTCTCAGACACATCATCTCAGCTATTTTATTAACCCTTCTCTGAATATCAGAATAATGTCCAGTATTGCCCTGAACGATTGCAAATGAAATCTGCATTTTGTTGGAAAATAAGTCATATGAATATTTGAGTATACTCCTAGAAATGGTTGTCCAAATATGAGAATTCTCAAATTTTAATTTTTTATATCCAGGTAGTGATTATGCTTCTAAACGCTTATTTTAATTCCCTTTATAGTTTTCTGCAGCTATGCTTAAACTAGAAAAAGGCACTGCAACACAGCAGATTCACCTGCTTTAGGAAACGTGACCAGGATTGTGTTTCAGTTAATTTTAAGCTATTACCATGACAACTGTCTTTCTCACACAAATTAATGAATAACATTATCAAATAAATTTATGAAACACTACTGTGGTTTGGTTCAGAAAGTTTCGTACCAGTGTGTTTCATAAATTATGATAGGTTCTAAAAAGGTGGAAAAATCTTTTAAAGCCTACCATTAACATCTCTGCTTTTGAAAGCTTAAATTTAGTTATTCATATAGGTTAAAACCTCACATTTGTCATTGAAAAATATATCTCACTTGTAAAACAACAGTATTTTGACATATTATTAATTTCGTAGATCATCTTTGAATGACAAGAGTAGATGTGGACGGGTATATGTATCTATAAGCAGGTACACACATGCACACATGCACTCTTCCACACTTATTCTAGATTATTCCACCCAGAAATTTCCATAAATCTAGAACAAAATCAAATTAGTGGTTTAAACTACCCCAAGAGAGCATGTCATTCTACATGTACACGCATTATAAACATTGTTCAGTCTACATACATTTATTGACTCCACTTGTATGCCAGTCATTGTGCTGAAATACTAAGAACACAGTAATGACAGATATTCCAGACCTGAAAGAACTACAAAGCTTCAGTCCAGTGGGGAACGCAGCCGAGCCAATCAATTACATTTTAATACCGTTAGAAAGGAATGTGCCAGCTGCAGTGGGAGTATAGAGAAAGGGCAGTAACCTGACCTGAGTGGAGTCAGCAAGGGCTTTCCACAGAGGCTGGCACCTCAGCTCTCTCGGTGGCTCAGATGAAGTAAGGGAGTCTGAGAAGATGAAAAAGGTTTTGTTGTTTGATGGTTCTAAGGTAGCAGCAACTGCACGCACAGAAAGAGATGCTATGACAGGTTCAATTTGGCTGGAGCAGATTTCAGTGATTTTCAATGATCAAAACAACTGGCCATTATTTTAATATTTTAATAGTTTGTATGCAACCTTCTATAGTCTTTGTTTTTACATGTGAAAATCCCATCATGTAGAATATATAAAAAAATTTTTAAATCACAGCAATTCCACCTTTTTAAATTTATATTCTCTCTATGTGTGGCTTTCCTTTGTTATTTTAATATGCTACACAAGTTTTTATTGAAGTCATTGAGTGTATGTAGTTTTATACCCACTTTTAAACTTCAAATTACACTCTCCTATATCAACAAATATCTTTAATATCTTTTAAAATTTATATTTTTCATGACCTCAAATATACCATCATTAAAACATCAAAGTGTGTTCACACATTCCCTCAGTTTTTGACATTTAGAGATTTATAAATTTTTTAAAAACTATAAAGTTATCAATATACACAGATTCATTATATAGTCTCTGATTATGAACTCATTATTAATATCAGATATTTGTGAAAGAAGACAAATACCTGGATGTATATTTCCAAATAGCTTTCCAGAAAGAAAATATTCCAACCAATTGTGTGAAAAGATTTCTATTCTCTGAGCAGCTCTATTATCACAAATATATCTTTACAGAGTTAACTGGATAATTATTTTATCTGGATCTCACTTTTCATTTTGAATATGCAGAAAAAATATAAATGATTCTAGTTACATTATATACAGTAGTAATTCTATTAAGCTTTACAACAGCATTATTTTTTAATTCAAAGAGATAATATTATACCTCTCAAAATGAGAAATTTATGCAAATACAACTTTTCTCAATACTTAAAATGTTTGGATACAATCTAAAGACAGCCAGGATGCTCTACTAAGGGAATATACAGTTAGAGTAGAAATTAAATCATAAAATATCATATTCACCTTTACTCCCTGAATTTCTCATACACATTTTTCCCTGTGTTTCAAGTTGATACTACATAATGTTAAACTTTCTTTAGAATTCATAATATTTCTGAACATTTTATGCTTTAACATAACCTAAAATAGAACAGGTTATTTTAAATGAGTGGGTTTTTTTTTCGAGTCCAAAAGGAAATCTTGAATGATATCCTAAACTTTATGGTTAATATCCTTGATCAACTGGTAACAAAGAGTGTTTAAAACTAAGTACATTGTAACTTTTCAATAGATTCAGAGATGGTGTCAACAATGTTTCATGTCAAAATACAGTGGAAGCTAGCATTTGCTGTGAAAGCACAAAATATGTGCCTCTGTTGGCTATGAAAGTGAACAATTTTAATTTCCTTTGAAGACATTCCTAACCAGGTTATAGAACGCTGTAGTTAAGGATTAATACAGATACAGAAGATTATATAAAACATATGGACAATAATTTTTGACATAATTTTCCTGAGGATAATTAAATTTAGCATCTGCCAAAGACAATCCTCATAGTTTCCATGGCTTAAAACAATGCAAGTCTATTTCTTGTCCACCTGAAATCTGATACAGTGTCTACTTCCATCAGGAATACATGTCTCCAAAGTCACAGAACAAAGGAGTGATAGCAAGACACACCAGTCCACATCTATGTCTGCTGGAAGTGGCATCATTTCTGCTCCTGGTTCGCTATCTAGGACAGGGTGAAAGGTTAGGCGATGGGGAAAGGCAGAGAAGACATTGGTGAGAACTACTTGTTTCTGCCATGCATCTTAACTAAAAGATATTCAATTAAAACATCTGTAAAACATGGACGCTTTAAGAGAAGTCACGTCTCTACCACGAACTATTCACTGTATCAGTTCTTAGGCTTATATTGGAAACAGTTAAGAAATGAGAAGTCTAAGACAATCCCTACCCACAAAAATAAAAAAAATCCTAAAATACATAATATAACTAAGAGTTAATGCAAAATAAATACATGAAGAATTGAATTTAAGTATTATTTTTGTAGCATAGAAATTGAAACTTTTAATGCTAAAGGAAGAGTCCAGTAATAATTAAGTGAATTTTGTAAGGAAGGTGGAGTGCAAGTTTGTCTCTAAAGGACAGAAGGATGGAATTTACACTGGAGTGGGGAAAAAGAAAGCACTTTAGAAGCAAGATGATGGGCTCCAGAGAAAGCAGAGGTGAAAATGGTTATGACAGCTCCAGAGAACCTTAAGGAAATGGGCCTAATTAGAGAGATTTTCAGAAATTCTGGGAAATAATATGAAATACAGAGTACAGAATCTTGTAAGCCACACAGAGGAACTTAGAATTAATGCAGATATTTGGGAATCATTTAAAGTCCTCAAACAAAAGTCTGAGATGTATTTGGTTAAGTATCACACTACACCTATTTTTTGAGGATTTTAATCAGTGTACACAGTAAAATACAACACAAAATCAGGCATCAAGGAAGAAAATGTAGCATAGTCTGCTTGATGAATTTAATGGACTTAATGAATTTAATGAAACAGATGGAAGAAATGCTGGGCTACACACAGTGCCTGAAACAACGGCTGATACAGCTGCGCAGTGATGACTTGGCAGTGCTGGGAGTTTCCCTCTTAATTTTCTTACTTAGAAAGGAAAATAAACTAGGTTAAATAATCTTAGTGCTTGAGCCAAAAGAAAATAACCTTCACCTGTATGGTGTATAATAAACACAGCATTTGAGGAAGAGTCAACTCGTGTTAGTTTCTAAGGTAAGTGAAGGGAATAATAGCAGAAGAGGCCAGAAGGAGCAAAAGCCACAAACACTCAAACCACCAAAGTACAGTACTAGGGCAGTGGTGACCCAGCTGTGGTAGAAACCGTCCTTAGAGAGCTTATGATTAATGTCCCTAACATTCTGAGAGGTGACACTAAAGGAAGCTCAAAGTTCTAAAGTTTTCATAAATATGTGCATGTGTATGAAATTATAGGAACTGATACCCAGAACCCTCACTGAGCATACTGATGCTCCCATAAATGTTTCAGATCATCCCTTTTATGTCTGCTAAAAAGTATAGCACTGATATTACTAAGATTGCACACACACTAACATTGATTATTTGGATATAATAAGGAAATGGTTTACATCAATAATTTAATTTAACATAATAAATATTATTGCTTAGAAAACACCTAAAATTCATTTAAAACCCATATGATCTAAAAACTATAAGAAATTTTTAGTGATCATTCATAGAGCCTTCTGTGCATGTAATGCTGTAGTGATATCATTATAATGACTGCTATTTTAAAGTCTTTTGGAGCAGAAGATGGCATACTGTCTAACTGATAGGTGGTCTTAGATACTGTAAAATGTAAATGTTTACAGATTGTTATTTTTATAAAGATAAAAGTATATGCTCAATTCTACAGAATAAGCAATCTAATTCAAAAAAGTCTTAAAATGCAATAACAATTGCCATTCTCAAGTTTTCAGAGTAAATTAAGTCTGAAAAGTTAAAGGAAAATAGTTTCCTAATACTCTTCCCTAGAGTTTACCACATCCCTTTTTCAAATTCCTAAAACCTTGTTTTACATATTTTTGTGCGACCATCAAAAACAAAAACAGAACATTGTTTTATAAAGGCATGATATTAGAAAACACATAATTTTATTAATTTGTTGTAATAACTGGCTTGATCTCATTTAATGTGACCACTCATGAAATGAAGACAAAATCAAGTTTTAAAATCAATGCAACCAAAAAATACAAACAATTGATCACAAGAAAATATCACTATAGTGCGTCATGACCGTCTCAGTTACTTTCACTACTTTACATTATTTCCGGGTATAGTGAACTGGTAACTGGTGGTCAACTTAAACATCAGCTGAATTGAATCAGTGGTACTGAGTGAGAATGGCCCACCTGAGGCCTGTTGCCAGTATAAAAAAGGGACCCAGAGAGGAAGAGTAGCATTACGGTTGCTCCTAAGTGTTGTTGTTTGGAGCCATTGGTTCTCCTGGAGGAGCTTGTCATGCTGGCTCCCGTGATATGAACTCGGCTGTTATCATCTGAGGAGCTCAGGATCTTGCCTCTAAGAGTGGCTGTGGTTCACTTTGGAGGAGCTCTGGTCCCTACTTTGAGCATCGCTTCCTGGCTCCAGAGGGGAAGATGCATGCTGTTTAATTTCCAGGAGAACTTTGTTGTGCTGGCTTCCTGATATGTGCTCAGCTCTTCTCATCATTGGAGGAGTTTGGGACCTCACTGTTGCTGAGGATGGTTGTGGTACTTTTCAGGGGAGTCCTAGCCTTTATTTTGAGTGTCACTTCTTGGCTCCAGTATAGAAGTCTCAGCCTGCTGGCACAGATCCTTCACCCTGCTGGCATAGACTTTCTAGCTTTCACTGCTGACCTTTAGACCTTCCCAGCACAGATCCATGGGTTAGACTTGTGTGAGTCATTGTTGTGGGCTCTAGGTTTTCAGCTGAACTTATGCAGGTTATTTCCATGGGATCCAGGCCCTCAGCTGGATTCTCTAGGTCTTTAGTGTTGTAGACAGATTTCCTGCCCTTTCTTGGTATTTGACTCCTTGGTGACCATTATAAATAATGCTATAAATAATGTGTCCTGTATGTAATTGTTCTCTTTGAAACCCCTGACTACAAAACTGGGTATTAATTAAACCAACATTGCTTTTTTACAGATATTCGTTCTCTCATTGTAATATAGAGGATTCAGTTTTCTTCCTTGGGTTAATATGTGAAAATTCTCTGAGATACTGGATTTCAGACCTGAATCTCAAAACTTATTGAACATATTACTAGTATGTTACTTAGTCTTTTCTAACATCTATTAGAAACCATAGAACATCAGGGCAGAAGAATTGTGCAACCTTGACAAGTTTACAAAATACCTTTTTTTACAATGAAATAAAGGAAGGAATTCTATGAAATAGTAACTTTAGAACTAAAAGCCAAGTTTCTTTTCGATCAAATAAAATCTCACATTCTTTAGAGAATCTTTAAACAGTGGACTAAGTCCAATAATTTGTCATTATAAATTAAAAACAACTCATTGAAGATAAGGTTGTTTTTAACTTTCTTTGCTTACTTGCTTATTTCATATATACATCAGTTTTGCTCATGTGTTTAACACTTAAACATTTTTAAAGTAGAAGAGTGAAAAATGTACTACACAAGATTGTCTTGCTTATTTTCTCCAGTTGTTGAGACACAATACTCAACACCCAAAGTGAAGCAGGGAAAGGTTTATTTAGCTTACAGTTTTGGAGGTTTCAGTCCATATTCAGTAGGCTCCAAGGCAGGGTGGCATGACTGAGGGGCAGCTGTTCAAGACAGCTGCAAGCAGCAAGAGCAAAAAGGTTGAAAGAGAGGGAAAGCACACCTCCTTACTGCCCTTACATTGTATGTTGGCTCCCGCCCCCAGGCAGGTTCAGCACTTACACCATCAATCCCAGTGCTAGACAATGAACCAATCACAAATGCTAGATTCAGTCACCTCCATGACTGCATAAGGTTTGTGGGGCCACCCAGACAAAAACCATAACAAAGATCACTTGGATAAATATACATGTAGATTATTTTTGAATCAATAGTATATTATACTACATATTCAGAAATATGTAGATCGACATTTTTACATGAATATGATTAAATTCACCTGTAGGGTTTAAAGTGAGACATTATTGAGAATCAATTTAGTGATCATTTAGATATTTTTGAACCATTTATTGTTCATTGGATAACTTATGACAGCTTCTTTGCAAGTAGCACATGTATTACTTTACAAAGGAATGCATCTATTTTCATTATCTAGGATTTTAAGCATTAACGTTATGCTAAAATGTTTTAAATAAGCAAAAAATGTATTCAAAAAGAAAACAAGAAGAAAACTTTAAAACAGATATTAAAACTTTTAGTTCCTAGTTTGTACACTGATGAAGTTCCAAATTAACTTCATGACAATTTAAATTTTTAATAATCTCTCTAAGCTGAGAATATATTGACTTTACTATGATTTACTAATGGCCAAGATTATATCACTTTTGATGTTAAGAAAATTCTACAGGTCTTGGGATATTGACACAGAGTACAGTGAATTTATAATTAGCTTGAGAATTGTCAAGTTTTTCTAAAACCTCTCCAATTTCTCAGTGCTGTCAGAATGATATAATAAATCATTAAACTCTAGCCTTATCAAACAGTAGTCTTGTCAAAAATAAGTTCAAATATTAACATAGAATGTAAAGAATTTCCTTCCCAGTGAGACAATTTGCTATCACCCATAAAAACAGAAACTCTTCTAACCTTTCAGAAATTACTTATAAAAAGTATTTTTAAAGTTTATATTCATGCACTTATTCAATATGCTGTAAGACAGTGCATATGGATAGAGATTTACAACAAATCTGTATGTAATATTAATTTATGCTATATATTTTTTTTGATACAGTTTATCACTATGTAGTCCAAGCCAGTCTTGAGCTTCCTATGTGCCCCAGTCTGGTCATTGGCTTATGATTCTTCTGTCTCAGTCTCCCAAGTGCTGGGATTACAAGCAAGTGTCAAAATGCTCAGTTTAGATTTTAAACTCTTTGTAAGTGATAACTGTACAATATACACACCGTAACTATTCAATAAGTATATAAAGGAGAAACAGGTACGTTACAGAGACGATTAAAAACTATGTCCTCTGTTGCTTAAATAAATATAGTAGATATATTTTCACACCAAGTATTTCTCAGGGTATCTGTACTTTGGCTTTCTGTAGTTTCAACTTACTTCACCTTTGTAGAATATACAGTTGGTATATTATATGTTTCTTTTTTATTTGTAAGTATTACAATCCCTTAGAAATAATGAAACCTGTCAAATGTTTTCTAAAAATAAGTACTACTGTATTTTCTATTTTAATAAAACAATTACTGAGCATCTAATTTCCTTTTTCTGCCAGCCCTTAGCCCTATTATGTGTCTAAATAAAAACACATTTAGAGGCAGATCGTACATTATGCAGAAGATAATAGGTACGCTTATCAGATGTTTTACAATTCTAAGGGTAAATTTATTGATAAACTATACAACGTGAACTAACCTGACTTTTGTCAGTAACATCTGACTGTATCAGCTTTCTCACTTGCTAACTGTGTGAGTACTTCTGAAGGCACAATGAAACAAATGATTGCTGTGACATTAAAACAATGGGCATTGGTTAAAAGGCTCCAAAAATTTCTTTTCCTTGAACTTAGGAAATGCTTATTTTAAATTTAGTGTTTTGACCTCAAATGTATTTTTCTTATAACCTGTTAATGATGTTTGCAGCAAAATGTACTTATTGTGCCATCTTCAGGACACTTTTAGAAAACAGTTCCATTGAGTAAGTTAGAATTTACTACCCTCGAGAGAGTTTTTTAAAAATTATTACTGGGAATTTTTGTTTATGTATACATACATTAAGTTATATAATATATGGATTAAAATTGTAGCATATGTCAAAACAATTCATATTTATATGGAAATACAGATATATCAAAAAATGTAAACATACATAATATATAGACATACACACATGTATGTTTAAAGTACTTACAGTTTCCAAAACACTTGCATATTATTTGTTATTTACAGAATTCCTCCAAAGTAGTTATGGCAGAAAATAGTATATATTTTCACAAATGAGAAAACCCATATTTAAAACATAAATTGATTTGTCCAAAATTTCAAAATTATTCAATCATATTACCAAGATTCAAGTTTGCATCTTTGTATTCCAAATAAATAATTATTTCCAATATGATAGTGGTTTATAATATCTTTATAATAATAAGTAAAGTTATATGTAATTTATAATTGGTCTTTTCAATTATTTCTTTTAAAAATCTATACTGAAAAGAAGAATAATTCCTTGATTATTATGGTCATGTATCAGAAAATCAAGCATTTACCTCTCGCTAATTCTTTCATTATTTCTGAACTTTATTTAACTAAAAAATCTATACTGATACACAGACATATTTCACAAAAAGAAAATTATAGTATAATTATACAAACCAATTCACATATGAATACAACAGTGAATTATCCATATGACAAGACCAAACTATACAAATAAAAACTGACTGTTTCTTCAGCTGTTAAGACAGTCTAAAGAGAACCAACAGGCTATTTTAACATTATTTGTGGTAACCATCTATTCTGATTTGCCTGGAACCAAAATAACTATGAGTAGGACACACTTTTACATTTCAGTGTATAACAATTTGGACAATAAATGGACAGATAGTTTGAAGATGGTGTCAAGAGCCAAGTGGCACACCTTATCCAGCTGTGCTAGCTACAATTTGAACATGGAATTTGAAACAAACATGACAGCCACAGTGACAGGATTCACCTCCTTTGAAACCCACTCATTTTACACTGTATCCCAGCAAACACATTAGTCTTAATCAGATGACATAGGTTCCAATTCTAGAAAAACTCTTTAAACCTCTATTTCTTTATATAGGAATAAGAATATCTCTTCTCCAAGGTTTGTATAAGTATCAAATAAAGTCACTTATGAAGTCAACTAGAAGCCCAGACACCAGAACTTCCTAAGTGTTCACTGTACATCAGTCATTCTTTTAGGATCAGCAAGATGGCATTGACACAAAAGATACTCAACCAAGTCTTTTGTTGGGTCAGTTTTTAGTGACAAACAAGGTAGTACCTTTCCAAGATGTTTTTTATTTTCTGTAAACTAATAAAATTTATCAATTTTAAAGATATCTCAGAAATAAGCCAAAAGAGTGTGGTTATCTCCAATACAAAAGAAAAGCCTCAAACCATTGGATGTTAGGAATTCCTGATTCATAAACTTTTTGAATGCTCATTCACCACCTACAGCAGACATTTCTTATGAGTTACAAACTCACTGTAAAAGCCTGACAGCAGTTATGACTCTGCCCCTAATAAAAACAATCCATATGTAAATAAGTAAATAAATATGGACATTTGCATATTTTATATGGATACATACACTGCTATATGAATGTGTGTATACTGCATATATATACACTATGACATTTCATATGTAATAGATATTAAATAAATGAAGTGACTGTTTAATGAAGCCATATTTAACCTTACTATACAACTGTATCCTAGTATTTCCTACTCTGTTTCACATTAGTTTGTTCTATTTCATTCTACTCTATACCATGCTGGGTTAGAAATAGTAACAAAGTTGTCTTATTCAACTATGTTGATTTCAGACTTCATGTTCCAAGGTTAAAAATTATTTCCATGAAGTATGGCAGCAAGTGTGTCACAAGTTGTACCACAGAGGGCAGGACTAAACCATTGTTAACTAATACCCTAAGGAAGGGAAGCTCTCAGATGAAATATGCAGAGTAGGACAAATGGTGCCAAAGGAACACATGAAAATAAAGCCATTGGGCCTCTTCCATGTTTGTGTACAGAACTTTCACACAGAAGATATCATCCCCTAAAAAGATCCTCTTGGTATTTATGTAAGTAGAATAATTTGTTTTTGCTTGAATGGTACATGAGAAAACATGACATCTGCACAATGCTACATTTCCTTGGAAATGAAACAATCTTGACAAGCTACTTTTAGAAAAAAATTTTTTTTTCTTAGTAAAAACTCCAAATATGTAACCAAGAAATGAAAGTGTAATTCCATATGCTTTTATTTATATTGACCTTGCCTTCAAAACAGATTTGAGAAAACTTTAAAAGGAATTAGAGATTTTTTAAAAATTAAATGCACTAGTAATCAGATGCTTAAAACCATAAAAGAGTTGTACGTTGTCTAACTTTGGTATATGGAAGGATAAAGGGTTGCTGAGTGTGATTCTCCACCACAGGCCAGGTTGTCATGGTGGTGAAGGTAACCTGCGGTCATTGGAACTATTCACCATGTACATGAAAAACAAAGTTGGATGGATTTTTGCTGTTGATGCAAGGAAAACAGAAAGCTCAATGAATGTAAAGTTAAACAAGTAATATTTGTAGTTTGATCCATATTTCAATTTAAAATTAGAAACTGGGGAAATATCCATTGATTCATTCCTTGAAAAAAAAGAGAGTTCTGTATGTGACAGACTGTTCCAGGTGTTTAAAATGCATCAGCAAACTGGAAAGATAAAAACCCTTAGGCAGTTTTTGAATTAGAAGAGGGAATTTACAACAAATAATACTCAGGACAAATAAGCAAACTGCACTATTCTGATGTACCTATGGCACCAAATCAGTGGCCCATTTTTTCTGGCAATATAACTTGGGATGAGTTTTAAATAAGTGAGTTCACTTTGTTGAAAAAACAACTACAACTGTCTCAATTTTGTTAAAACTCCAGTAAGCATTACCTGATTGTATCATATAAAAGTTAAAAAGCAAGATGCAGGAGTTTATGAATTATATTTTGGGAAAAAAATTAATAACATTTTATGATAACCTATGGCATCAAAATATTATGAGTCATAGATCATTAAAAGCTGTATAATTCCCAGTTTATTATTAAGTCCCATGTATCCCAACAACAATATTTAGTCACCAGAAAATGGTTAAAATATATGTATTCACATAAAACAAATGGTTTGTATTTTATCCTTTGTATTGAGAATTTTAATGGTAAGCTTTGACAGCCATTTGTCCTATACATATGTAATACTTCTGAAAAAATGGTAGATCATTTTTAAACATTAAATAATTTTAATTAACAATATCACTTATTGTACATATTTGGTACTCTTTTTATTTGTTTTTTATAAACTAATGGACTATTAGAAGTAGCCCACAAACTGTAATCTTAAGAAATTAAAGGACTCTTTGTTTCATTGCTCTCATCCATGATTCTCAAAAATGTTCCTGATATCATCTAAAGTAAAAGGTACCAGTATGTCATGTATCACAGATACTGTAATGAAGAGAAAAGAAAAAAACATAAGAAAGAATTTTTCAAGGAAGCACTGAATATAAAAGCATCAGAAAAGAGGAGAGTACAAGATATGCCTGGGCAGCATAAATGTGTTCAATAATGTATTGACCTATTAATCAAATACATAACTATTAAATCATTGTGTTCATTTTAAACCATTTTCATCTGATCTATAATAGAAGACTTCTTTCCAACATTTAGAATTCTGGCAGCTGACATGAATATACATGTGTAAAATCTCTGCAGCTAAACATGGTTTCATCTATAATATATCCTTTACTTCATTGTCGTCCTTGAAAGTTTTGTTACACTCAAATTCACAGTTGTAGTCCTGAAAACCACGCTCTCTCCTATTCCTATTACTAACCTCTTGGTAGCTCCCCAGAGTTCTAAAATTATAGTTGTATTCTGGGGTTTATATACACTTTCCCTTGAGCTTCTCCTTGAGCATAAGGAGGTGATCTTGTACATTTCATGCATCAAGTAGAGACACAAATGCATACAAGCATCAGCTCCCTGCAAAATCCATTGATGGCTACAGCAGAGAAAATGCTACTTACTCTCCAAGCATTGTTTCTTTTCCCCCTGTTCAGTAGGTTTTATAACTCTGCATTACTTACAGTTGCATAGGACTCTCGGTGAAAAGAATGTGGGCAGAAATAGTATGTGCTGCCACCAGATCTTTCAGGTTTGCTTACTACTGGACAATTCCAGAGCATTAAGAGCACTAGATTTCCCTTCATCCATGAAACAGTGAGCCTCCAACATAAATTCACTGTCATCTGAATCAAAACACTTGAATCTTTACATTGTAAGCTACTGAAATTTTGAGTTGTTTGTTTAAGTAGATATGTAAATTTGCTGTGACTAATGGAGTTTCTGAAGATTAATGAGACAAGGTGCTATGTAGATTGTTTGCATATATTTTGGAGAGCCCACTCTCCTCTAGAAGAAACTGACACCATTGATACAAGTATTTTACAAACAAGTAACAGTTTATGAGGGGAAAAGTCTCATAAGACATTGAAGACTCCAGAAAAAGAATCTTATCTTAGATTTTTTTTTTTGAAACAGGGTCTCACTGTGTAGTTCAGGCTGGCCTTGAACCCACTGTATAGCCCAGGCTGACCTCAAACACATAGCAATCCTCCTACCTAACCCTCCCGAGTGCTGCCATTTCAGGCATGAAGGTATTATAATATGAAAATGTTAATGCTAAATACCTTCCTCAGAAGCATCTTGTTTTGCCTAGTCTTTACAAAAGTGGACACACACATCTTATGAATTTAAATAAATGCCTACAGTCATCTAAACAGTTGAAGACAGAGCTAGAGTAATAATCTTAATCTCTCAAATTAGTTCTAGGTGCTTATTCCAGCATAACATGTTGTGTCCTCTCAGAAGGCTATAAGAGTCGCTGGAGAACACTTGTAATTTTCATTTTCTAAGAAAGTTTCATAGAACCCAAGTCTGCAAAGAACCGGTCAGCATAAGAAAACAAAAACAAAAACAATGAAACAAAATGAAAAATGAGGGTGTAAGAATACATTAGAATTCTCCGAATTTAAAGGGCATAGTCAAATCTTCATTTTTCTCTCCTGTTTTCTTAAAAATTACCATATTATCCTATCTGGGATGAATCTTAGAACCATGGTTCTTAGCACTGTGGTTTATATATATGTGAGCATTTTAGAGATAGTGTTTCTATCATCTATGTGCTCATCAGCAGCTTCACCCATTTACCCAAGTATGTCATATAAGTATTATTCCTCTCCATATATTTCATGACAAGTTAAACATCAGTATAGGGAAACTTTGATGTATTGCCAAGCTACTTTGGGTCTGTAAGTATCAAAAAAAGTCATATCTGATTGTGAGAAACAAGATAGTAATGCAGTCTATTTCTTTAAAACAATTTAGGAACAAACAACTTGCATATTCTCAATGGATAATGGATCTCAGTCTTGGAAGCAATGATTTCTTTAAGGCATACTAACATTTACAATTAATTTAAGTACCTTTTCTCTCAATATATATTTTAACTCAGGGGTTGATGAATGATAACCCATTAGCCAACTCCAATTAACATCCTGAAATCTGCCAACCTCTTATTTAATCCACAAAGATCTAAGTTCTCAATTTCATATTTATACATCTGTTGGTCTTTTCAATTTAATAATATGCTTTGAATTTTAGTCTCAACAACATGGAATTAAAATACAGATCATACTTTTAAAATGAATTCTTTGAAGAAAATCTAATAGTAACATTTTATTACATGTGAGACATCATGATATACTCTTATACTTTCAAATAAATTATTTCTACTGTATTCAATAGACAGAAGATGGATGAAAATTAGCAAATTTGGTTTCAGATTATGAAAAAGTGATAAATTGAATCATTACTCTAGTGAGAACTACAGAAAAACGTGGGGTTTTTATATTTCTAAATAATATACTTTGCTAAAATGCAACATTTTAAAAATATTATCTTTGTTAAAATAAATGCACAACAAATTTTTATATATATAGGCACTAATTCCTCAATGAATTTTTTTTCTTTTTACTTTGTTTTTGTTTTGCTTTTTTAATTATAGATTATTTATTTTTTACTTAAGATGTGTTCCAATTCTCTTAAGTTTATTGAAGAAATACTGAGGGTCTTACCAATCTCTATTTCACCTGTAATTCTTTGAATGCGTGGTACAGATAAGTCATGTAATACATATTTAAGTAAATAGTACAATTAATCAAAGGTCCAACTAATAAATAATAGTTCATTCTACACCCTAATTCAGAATCTCAACAAATTGGATAAATTCCCCTTTTAATTTTATAATTTTTAGTGCTGAATATTTTGGAAATATGATAATGCACTTGTATGAAAAGTGCTTATAATAGCTTCCTATTCAAAATTGTCGAGTCAGTTATGATTATATGAATTTTTTTTAGGCAGCACATTTCTAAGTCTTACTGGTATGGCAGTTGACTGACTGTCAGCTTGACAGAAGTAAGAGATTTCTGGAAAAGTGGTTGGATTGAAACAGCACTCACCTCATCAATGCCAATTGATAATTACATACCTGAATGGAAGGTAAGGAGTTGGGGCCTGGTTGCAGAAATGGGTAATGGGGATATGATCTCGGAAGCCTTTTTTGATCCCTGACACTTTACATTCTAGACCTTTTCCAATCCTCTCTGCTTCCTGGGTAAAACAGTTGAACAGATTCTTTCAATATTCCTATCCACCATGTTTCTGCCTTGCAGACAATTGACTATGGATTGAAACCTCTGACTACCACAAGTGAAAATAAACTTTTTCTTCCTTAAATTGTAAGTTTCAAGTATTTTGTTTCAGCCACAGAAAACTAACCAAAACAATAGGATTCATGGACTACTACTGAAACACCAATATCACATTCACATATTTTCTTACATTCTCAAAGGAATATATTTTATATCATGTGTGATTATGCACAAAAAATCTGAAAACTGAAAGTTCTTAGGCTAAAAACAAATAAGTAGATCACTTAATATTTTCTACTTTTGTTTAAAAAATATCTAAATTATAAAAATAAGGGAAATAAAACTCTTGAAAAGTAGCACAGTATTTATTTTCAAAAACTAGATTTATATCAATAAAATAAATATTCTTTTTTCCCATAGAATCAAAAGCAAATTTTATAGGAGATCATCAAGCAATCAAAATCCTTTTTAAAAGGCCTTAAGATTATTATTCTATTTTAATTGAATTTATGAGGGTGATTTGAGGATAAATGACTAATACCATTAAAAGTGGAGAAATGCATGCTCCCCCATTAGCAATTCACTGGTGTTCCACTGCACATAATTATATTTTTCCACTGAAAAAGACTATGTATGTTTTAACATTTACAAATGGTCAATAAACACAATTTTTAAAGTACATTTTAAAAAATTGTCTAGAGTCAAATATGAGAAACTAATTTTGCTGAATTTCTAGTAACTGATGAATAAATTGTTATACTCTATTGAGATAAACTGTGCATCATTAAAGATTATGGCCTCTGCCCCACTCTCTCCCCTCCTTCCCCTCCCTGTCTCTCTGTCTCTGTCTGTCTGTCTCTCTCTTTCTCTCTCTCATGCACTTGCTCTCTCTTGCTCTCTCTCTCTCTCAAACACACACACACACACACACACACACACACACACATTGACTTTCAGGAAAATTCTTAGTAAAAGCTAAAGGAAACCTCCTTTACTTCTGTTGATGTAACGCCTGAAAAATAAAAGCATTTTTTAATTGTGATAGTTCATAAATGTTTATTTCCTCCAAAAGATTTGATAATATGAAAAATGAATTTTCAAAATTGTAATACATATTAAAAGATACTTAAGAATAATTGAAAAATGTTACTTCAATATATGTTATAAAATGCTGATACAATTCGACTGGAACCAAATTTGTTATTGTTTTTAAAAATAATTTTCTGTCCAGAAATACCATTATTAAAAAGCTAATTTTATTCCTTTAAGGAATATATCCTACCATTTTCTCTCCTAAGATGTGGATGGCTAGGAAAAGCAGAAATGAACTGCCAGTACTACTGAGAGCATATTTGTTCAAACAATGTTTTGTTACATCTGACAAAAGGCTGTGGCTAAAGAGATTTTTATTAACTTCAAAAAGTGTCACTTTTTCCTAACAAAGACACCAGAACCACCAATTAGTTCTTCCAAATATAGTCAATGTGCTACAAGGGAGTTGTATACGTATGTAAGCAATGATGACGGCTACCAGTGGGGAAGGTAGTTAGGAATCCTAGCTGGGAATACTTATCAGGCAGGTTCCGACATTGGGGGTTTAGAGTCTGGATAACAAGCCTGACAGGACAGCAGATCATGGTCTATAGATTATTTACTCAGCATGAGAGCACTAGCTCCAGCAAAAGAAGAAAAAAAGCAAAAGAGTTTGAAGTTTAGCTAAAGTTTAGAAGAGAAAGTGGGCCAAAGAGCTACTCCTGCTGTCAAAAAAGCAAAGTATGCTGCTGAAACTGTGGCAAAGGCTTAGAATCTGTGGGGCTGGCTGGAAGATCTAAAGTTCTTTGAACAGCAAATAGCCCTGAGCATTATTCCACATATTTGCCTCCTCAATTGAAAGTTCAAGAAAGATTAATATTGAGCATTTTTCCAACAATATGATGTTTCTGCAAATGAAAAACTATTTAGCAAACATGGATATTAGGGGAAGAAATCTGGAAAAATCTAACATGCTGTGTACCCTGTAAGTGCTGCTATCAACAACAGAAGCAAAGGAGCAGAGAGATACTCATTTTCCTGATCACAGCTTTTGAAAGAAAAGAGGTAGTGGTGGGGAGCTCATTCTTCCAAAGGTCTTTGTCTGAGAAGCAAAAAAGAAAACTGTTAAACACATGCAGTTGAAAAGAATTCCTCAGATTATTTCTGAAACACAGATCATGAGTTTGTAATAATGTTCAATATGATTAATACATTATTATGCTACTTAATTGAACTTCAGAATTTTAAAAGAATTTTAAATAGCATGGTCATCTCAAATATTAAATAATCACTGCTTAGATTGTCTTTGTTAGAAACTGTGGAACCAAGACTTAACAATCCCCATCTCTAACAAAGGAGAACCAAACATCTCACACAATGGTAACGCAGCCATCTGAAAAACCACGTATTCTTCAACTTTTTTGTTTTTGAACTTTTCAGCAATGGTCCCAAAGCTATGTTTTCATAATATGAAAGCATAGAAATATTCACTAAGTCACAGTGATGGAGTTATTAAATGTTCATAGCATATATGTCCCTAAATTCCTTTGATGCCACCATTCTAAAGGTCATGGTTGTCCCCTAGATGAATAATGCTAGAATATTTGGTTTTCACATCATACACTAAAAAATACAGCAAGATTTAAAGGAATAAAATAACAAGAAGAGGAGCATAAAATATAGCTAAATATATTTTAAGATAAACCTGATGAATGTTTTAGAACTTCTAGTAACCATTACACTTTTTACCAACTAAATATAAAATAACTACCTCATAGTCACCAACCAGCATTATAATGCCATTCTCAAGCACTATGTAAAATGTACTATTTACATTCAGCTGATTTGTACAGCATACACACACACACACACACAATCTCTAAATGTGCCAGAAATACAGGACCCGTCTTAAATAGTATTTACAAAAGATGAGGAATTAGTGTCAAAGCATAAATTCGATAGACATAAAACATACCTGGTATGGCAATGCACATAAAATGTTGCCAAGTAAAACACTATAAATAAAATTCTCAACATAGAATTCCCATTGCACTCTAATATACTACCATTATTTTTAAACCAACATTTGCTAGTTTTTATCAGAAAGTATGTGCGTATTCACAATTCTAAGTCAATGCGTTGGCACAAAATACACCCTTTAACTCTGTAGCTTTACATAGTACCTAACGTTTTAAGTTGGCTTAAGATTTGTGAGATGGGTTATTACTTTAACAACAACAACAACAAAGCTAAACTTTAGTATTTTGAGAACCCAATCTGTTCCTATTTTCTTCAAATATTAAGTTATTTATATTCTCCATCTCTCCTCTGCTAGAAGTCTATTGTCATTTCATTGCATTTGTATTATTTTGCACAACTATTTTATGAATTTCTTTTACCTCTTCCTGTCTTTCATTTGTTTGTTTTTGGTTACCAATGTCCTTTACTCTCCAGACTGAATAATTCAAAGAAATTTGTTCCAAGTCCTGTTAGTATATTTTCATCCTTTCAATTTTCTGGAGCAATAAAAATTTTATCTAGGTATAAAGAAAGACTAAATACCATATTTACCAGATTGATATTTATATATATTCATATGACTACATTCTAGCAAATGAAAGGCAAATAAAATTGTTATTTGCCAATTTTCTGTGTTCTCCTGATAAAAAGTGGTAGATACTCTTCTTCAACTCTTCTTCCACAATACTCCCTGAAATTATCTTAAACCACGAGTTCCCTACATGTAAGAAACAAGATAAGAAGTGCTTCCATCTTCAACAGTGTCAGATTCTATAATAATTCATGGACAAATTATTTGGACATTATGAGAGAGAACTAAACTTCTAACTCATTTTGAGACATCATTTTTTGTTGTTATTGTATGTTTGGTACTAGTTTTTTCTGACACTACTGAACATAATCCCAATATGTAAATATGTAGACAAAGTTTGGGATCTTGAACTATTTCTCCAAGTCTTCACTTATTTGTTGCAATGTGTCTCTACATCTCTATTCATTTTCATATAAGTTTCCTGTGCCTCCTACAGAATGAATGTATAGCCGTCTCTGACTATTTGGACTATGCTCCAAGAATGAGGGCACACATGACTCTTTCCATATCCAAGCAGGAACTTTTAGTATGATTGAACTGAACTGTTACTTGTATTCTTATTCTTCATTGTTTAGAATTAATCACCTGTGATTTATCCCATCATCCTGGGTCTAAGAATGAGAAGATAAATGAAGATGAGCTATGCAGACATACAATAAGCATTTATTGAGATAAATTGCTGAGATTTTTATTTATTGATTATTGTTAGCAAAACCTAATACAAGAATTGTGTGACAAGTTAAATAACTGTGTAGGCTCACGTAAGAAGCAAAACTTCATAGACTAATTTATATATTGTTTGAGAAATGAGCCACACTGTTCTTCTTTAGTAAATCACTATCCTCTTATCATTTTAATCAAAATTGCACATGGTACAACATAAGTAGCAGTGATGTATCCACTCTGTGATGACTAACACAGAAATACAGGGGTCAAAATAATAAATGACATACATAATCTCCTTGCTCTGTCAACTGAGATTCCTAGTCAGTGATACCCAGTAGAGATGTACAAACACATTACAACAAATAAGTGAAGACTTGGAGGAGTATTCCAACCTTCTGAACAGCATAGTATGTAAAGAGGGAAGAATAGAGTCACTTTATATTGGAAAAAACTGCCTCGCACTATTCTCAGTCAAGTAACCAAAGTCAACATCAACGCTGCTTATTCACATTAATTATATCCACATTCAATGTAGTATGATAAAAAATGACTTCTTACCTCTCTGGTTTTACTCCCCAGAACATATAATCTCATTCTAATTCTGAGAAAAACACCAGACAATTCTAACTGTGGGATATATGCAAAATATCTACCCATTAATTTTAGAACTATCGTAAGTCATTAAAAACAAAGAGAAAAAAACAGGAGAATCTAAGAAATTGTCACAGTGAAAAGGAGACATGGTGGCTAGTATAATGCGAAATCCCGAATGAACTCCTGGAACAGAAAAGAATATTAGTTAAAAACTAAGGGAATCTGAACAAAGTGTACAATTTTAAAAATAATTATGGTTCTATATTGGTCCACTAATGGTACCAAATTATCATAGAAATGTAAAACATTATTAGGGAAATCTGTAAGAGAACTCTGGACTATCTTCGAAAGTTTTCTATAACTGTAAAAACTTTGAAAATGAAAAGTTCATTTTGAAAAGCACTGCATCTTTAAAATTTATTTTAATGATCAAATTCTCATCTTAACATTTCACATTTTCTTCATTAAAATAATGAAAAAATGTTTTCAGGATACATTTATTGCCCACCCATAGTATCAAAGTAACTAAAATGCTACCTACATTAAAATGAGCATGCAATATAATAATTACAAAGGTTTTATCATTTAAAAAACCTAGAAATAATTTCAAGGCCATTAAAAGTTATATAGATTAAAAGCTTTTTAAAGAAATTAGAATGTTATTCATATGTTAAGCCTTGTTCTATAAATACATGAAGTCTTAGGAAAGCTAACATTATGTCTTTTAAATATGTGGATAAAAGATTAGAAAGATTTACACTGTGATTACATATACAAATTTATAATGTGAAGAAATATCTAAATGTTGTATTTGGGTACAATGATTCTTGTATTGGACAGCTTTCCATTTCTGGGGCAAAATAACTGACATACACAACTCAAGAGAGGAAAGGTTTATCCCGTCCATGAGTGGCTGGCTCCAAGGCAGAAACACCATAGCAGATGGTGAGGCAAAGGAAAGTTGCTAACTTCATGGCAGCCAGGAAACAGAGCAAGCAATGAAGAACCAGAGAGGCACGGACCAAGGAACAGATAGGGTGCCCAAGCTCACACCCCCATTAACATCCAGACAAACCAAGCATGGTTTACTAAGCTCCTGGGCATCACTTAGGAACAATCAAATTGACAATCAAGATTATTTTTCACAGTTTTGAATTATATAAAAATAGATAAGAATGAAATTTCTAGGTTTCACCATCTTACATCTAATTTAGTAAAACTCAGTAATGTACTCCAAAACAAATTATATCTTTCATTGACATCCCTTGTAGATCCTCTTTGCTACAAAGGCAAACAAAGAAAAGCATTAAAACATGAATTCTCTGAGGGATTAATTTTTCTAAAATTTTTATAACATTAAATCTCTGTGTGTATTACATACACACCCAGTCCTTCTAACATATATTAATTTCCTTTGTAAATGCTACTTACTTATAGAACTTACTTTGCTGGATGTTTTATTGATTTTTCTATTTCCTCTTTGAAGCACCTGGCTTACTTTACTTGTGATGTTTTCATTGATTTTCTATTTCCTTTTGGAAATGAGATGAGAGCCTCTAACGAGGTCATGGAACTTGGCAAAAATAAGATGTAAAATTGTATGATTTTCCTAGGGAATTTCAGCATTAAACTTAGTATTTTTCTTCCCATGGAAAGTAGTGATTTATCTTTATTCCTTACTCTATCAGTATGGTATCTCTTCATTTACATTTGAATGCATCATTTTACAAATTAACTTTGCAAGAAATATGTGATCTTTGATTGATTTAAATTCATCAATTCAATTTCTGTTATAGTGAATACTCTGGAATTTTTTTTTGTTGTCTTGGTATCATGGATTGAACCTAAAACCTGAAACTTGCTAAGCACATTGTCTACCACTGAGCTATATTCCCAGCCCCTATTAAATGAATTCTCAAAGTTAAAATAAATTTTGGAAAGCTATGTCAAATCTCATAGAACATACATGATCTTAAAAATTGGACAATATAACTCTTTGCAGAAGTCTTAATTACCCAAATAGTGCTTCTGAAAGCAATTATTGTGATAATTCAACTATCATTGTCATGACCATAATTTATGAGGAAAAAGATCTCACAATTTAACCAAAATGTGTATTTCTGCCTTCATGGAATGACTTAGTGAGAAAAAAATGATATTTCAAGTTTTCTAGAAAATACAATTTTCCTACCTAAGCAGAATTGAAACATTCAACTTGATCCATCATTAGTTGAACAAACAAGAGATACTTGCTTTCAGAAAAGGAGGTACTTAAGAGACAGTCATTCTTATAGATTTTCCCCATTCTATTCAGTAGCCATGATATATATGTAGCTATACAACACTTAAAATATCACTAGTATTAATTTATAAGTTCAGTAAATATAAATATATACTGTATTGTCAAGGAAATGATGTAATACCACATGGATAATTTTGTATGCATTATATATAAAAATAATATTTTGATAGATTCCATTAAGCAAAATGCATTATTAAAATTAATGGCACCTATTTCTGATTTTTTTAGTGTGATCACTGGAAAATACAGATCTATATGCCTTACATTATATTGCTCCTGAGAAGAGTTGTTCTAGAGTCCCTGTGCTCCATTCCATAAGTGATCATTGGAATGTAATGTTTCTGGATATTTTATCTTAGATCCCTATAAAAATCACTTTATCATCAGATCCATATGTATAAAAGTCATATTTTCTCACTAGTGTGAAAAACCAACAAGTAAATAGAATCTGAAATGTACAATAGATATTGTGAATTGGGAAGAAACTATTGAAAAGAAAAGACAAACTGTGATAGGGGAAAGGGGAAATGAAGAAAGGGAAAAAGAAAAAAAAATATATATATATATATATAAACATTGTTGTAGTCAGGGATTTGCAAGGATAACAATTTAATACAGGACACACAATTTATAGAATTATTTTATAATAGCCATTCAAGGAGTCAAACCCAAAAAGTAGAGGAAATCTGTCCACACACTAAAGGCCCCAAAGGATCCAGCAGAGGTCCCAGATCCCATGGCAACATCCTACATGAGACCAACTGAAGACTTAAAACCAAGGGCAAAGTCTCATGCAAGTTTCCTGGATCTGCACTGGGAAGGCCCAAAGGTCAGCAGTAGAAACTAGAAAGTCTATGCCAGCGGGGTGAAGGAGCTGTGCCAGTAGGTTGGCAGCCAGGAAGTGACACTCAAACTAAGGACCAGAGCTCCCCTGAAAAGTACCATAGTAATCCTCAGCAACAACAAGGGCCAGAGCTCCTCCAAGGATGAGATCAGCAGAGACCATATCAGGAAGTCAGTGTGCCAGTCTTCTCCAGGAGATTGAACAGCGCACATCTTCCTTTCTAGAGCCAGGAAGTGATGCTTAAAGTAAGGACCAGAACTCCCCCAAAGTGAACCATAGCCATTCTCACAGACAACAAGGTCCCGAGCTCCTCTGGTAAGAACAGTATAAGTTCATATCAGGAAAGGAGTTCAGCAATCTCCTCCAGGAGAACTAACGGAAACAGGAGAACCTACAACACTGCAGAGAACCAACAACACTACCTCTTCCTATCCAGGTCTCCTTTTTATCTTGGTAACAGTCCTTAGGGGGGCCATCCACACTCAGCACCATGCTGATTCAGCTGTTATTACAAGTTGACCACCACTTATCAATCCATACAAGATAGTTAAGATAATTATACAGCTAGCTTTTATTGTTTCCTTGAAAAGAATGTTTTGTGCTAATATTGTTTAGACAAGATATCATGCCTATATCCTGTACTACAAATAACTGCTATGAAGACAACAATATGCAATGTATCAACTATTGTAACTGTCCTACTAACCTGTTTTGAAACTCGGTTTCATTGTTTATCTTTTTTTCTCTTTAAAATAAAAAAATTAACTTTATCAAATTAGTGCTAGTTCTATATTCTTGATTTGTATGAGATCCAATAAGCAAAAATGTTAAATCTTATAATATCAGTTTGCGCTACTTGACATCATTAGTAAAAACTATTGTCAGAAACTGAAGTCCCCACAGATTTTGGGAAAGGAAGAGAGGGCTCTTATAATGAGCCATGCTAATTCATCCAGGGATTAGGCTACATCAGGAGATCTGCCCAGTAATGTACTTTACATAGGAAGATTTCCAATGCTCTGTTGCTTCCTTTGCTGCATATTTTGTTTGTAATTTTTTATGTTCTTTATGTAACACAGAAGCAGTGACTCTAAATTTTAAATCAATAAAAACATAACATTTTACAATTAAATTATAAGAAAATTCCCATTCATTGGCAGAAAAAGAGCAGCATTTACAATGTGTGACCTAATGTGGTCCTGGAGTAGGCCATAGAAAATATTGTTACTTTAGGAAAGAATTCTGTGTGTCTGATACATGCCTAGGAAAAAAATAAATGAAGTTTATGTGCCTGCTGAATTTTCAAAAGCAAGGATTCCATATACAGACCTGTTTTGTCAGCTTTTCAGCAGGTGGTAAAAGCAACAGAGAGCAACATTCAAGCATTCAGAAATAAGATTGAAGAATAAGATCATAATTTTGAAGAGGCAGCTGTGATCAAGCAGCTGATGGTCAGCCTGCCTACAGTCTGCGTAGGGACAGAACAATACAAACTAAGAAACAGGAAGCCAGCAGAAGAACAAAACAAGCTGGAAGAGTTTAGGGGTTTGTTTTTTGAGGTTTTTTTTATACACAGAGAAAGTTCATGTGCTTGCCTTTAATTATGATAGAAGATACAAAACTATGACCAACAAAAATCACTGTATGAGAGAAGTTTGCAATGAGACGCTAAATGAAATATGCAGCAACACATTAATAAAGAGATGTTGGTTATTTCTTAATGTTATAAACCTGTTCCATTATAATTTCTGAAATTTTAATTTAATCTTAAATTTCTTTCCACTAATAGAAAAATAGGGTTAATATATTGTCTAAGGTTAATACATTGCACACTCATACCCACATTTGCTATGAACCAAGATACATTCAATAGTCTTCTACTTAAACATAATGTGTTCTGCCGTACCATTTACCATCAACTACATATTTCAAAGGTTAGATCTTAAGAAACAAAGATGATGCCACATGGAATCATCCTAGACTGAGGCATAGGATGATTTTTTTTAAAGTTTGAACACCAGTGTGTATTTTAACTTTCATAAGAATGAAAAAATTAATATGTCATTATTTTCTGCTGATTACTTCTCTATTGCAGTCAGTAAAGCTGCAAACATCAATCCAGTGTGCTTTGTATATACTTGCTTAACACGATACCTTGGAACAGTTTTCCTTTGCTGATTTCTTCTCTCTTTTTAAATTCTCTAAACAGAGTTGAGTGGTGTTATCATATAAGCCTACAATGCACTTCTCTGCTGGCAGTATTTTGGTAGACTGGTCAACCTAGGGAAACCAAATCAAATAGTGACAAGAGAGTTCTCAAGGCCAGTTGGAAAAAAATATATTTTAGAGTCTCCATAATCATGGAGAAAAATGTTTATATATAATCACCTCTACTTTTACACATTGGCAAAAAGTTAACAGTTACATTTTTATAAATGTTAGTCTTTCAAGAAGATAAGTAACAGAGAAATAGAAGTTTTCCTTTGGGCTGTTAGTTGAATATTTTTCCCTACTTCATCAGAAAATGCTTACCTAAGCATTCTCTAATAGAAAGAGAAGAATTTTTGCATCATAGGCCTCTGACTTTTATATATTCTGTATTTGGAAAATAAACATTTAAAATGCTTTAAAAATGTGAATTCATCTTGAATGATAGTACACAGACCTGACTAAAATCAGTCAATACCATGTCTTCACTTTTGTTCAAACCTTTGCATTTGTACATCTCAGTTTTCCTTTCTAAAAATAATACTAATAATAGTAGTAGTAACAGGTGTTCCAGTCAAAGCTCCATTCAAATATACAATAAGTAGGGGATTAACACACATATAATTTTGTTCCATATAAGTACTGTTAGCAATATTATTTGTTGACTTTAATAAACAAATATCAAATCCTTAACACTACAGAAAATATTCAATAGTAGTTTGTTTATCCAAAAGCTAGCACATAGTTTTTAAAATTTCTGGTTTAATTCTCAAGTTTCTTTGTGTGCTTAAAAATTTCACAGAGCTGTTATATTTTAAATGATATTTAATCAATGTTTTACAAATGATTACTTTAAAATCTGTAGAAATAAGGTAAGTAGAAAAATCTCACTTTCTTTTATTCCATAGCACTCAGCAATGCATTTTGTTATATACTAATGCCTAACCAAAGAAATGAAAAAAAGTCTTTGGTTTCAAGTTGTCAATCAGACCTACTACAAATCTCTGAGAGACAACCTTCCCATTTTCTAAATATCAGAAATAATCTTGGATCAAAGTGCTTCAAAGTCTACAGATACGAAGTACAGTCTAGATGTTAAAACCCAGTGTGAGGTGCAAAGACTGAGTCTGTACATTAGTTGGAACATTCCAGGCTTAAGAAACAATGCTATGTTTATAAACTGATGTACTTTGAATCAGCCATTACATTTCTGATAATAGCACAGCATAAAAGCATGAAGGTTTCCTGTCAGTCTCACAACTGAAGGAAATTTTACTTTCTTTCCTGCCAATTCTATCTTAGAAGAATGTTGTAATACCTCAGCAAAGGTATCATGGAGATAAAATCCACTTTAATAGATCTTACCCATTTTGCATAATAGAATATTGAGGCCAAAAGATTTAGACTGAGAATCCAAGATTTCACAGTTCATAGACAAGTCAGGATTTCTCAAACCCAACTCATAAATTTCTTCTAACAATAATGTTAAAGAAAGGGAATTTATTCCAGGAATTGGGTACATGAGAATGATGAGACAGGCACACATGGAAACAACACATGCTTCTTTAACCCGGAGATCAGGAATGTGGTTACAGACGGTTGTTCAGATCTGGTTTCCTTTGTTGGCTACTGGAAGCCATGGGTTCCTGTCAAACTTTAAAGTCATACATTGACAGACCAGGGAGATTATGTAATCGGGGGCTAGGCTAATCTATTCAGTATGAGACTTCTCCTATATATTTTATCAATTTGTCAGGTTTACTAAAAATCAAATTCTAAAGAATGAAAACCAATTAAACTGCTTAGTTGGCTGCCTTCTGGTGGCAATATAAAATAAAATTTTTATGTTTTTTTACCTCTAAAGTGTTTGTCACCTAAGTTTTATTTTGCATTTATTAGTATTAATTTTGATTAACAAATCATAATTGTATACAGTTATGGATACAATATGTTCTGAGATGTATATATGGGATAATTAAATCATGCTAATATGTCTATCACAAATAGGGAACTCTGTGATATTATTGGTGGAAATGTACATTAGTGTGGCCACTATGGAAAATGGTATAAAAATTCCTCTAAACACTTAAAACTGTGCTACCATGTGATTCAAAAGTCACATGTCTGAGAACATATTCAAAGGAAAGAAAATTAGTGTAGTGAGGGAATATCTACCTCTCATATTCAATGCAGCATTGTACACAATAGCCAAGATATGGAATTGAGTCAACTTTTGTGTCTAAAATGGACATTGATTCAGATGAGTGAATAAAGAAATAGGTGGTGTACATATACATGGAGTATTATTCTGCCTTTAAAGAAGAAGAAAACTCGGCCATTTGCAACAATACAGATCAACCTGGATGACATTATGCTAATTTGCTTTTTATTTTAAGCTCTATATTAACTAAGGATAATGATCAATCATTGTGTTGAAATCAATGCTCGAAGGAGTATAAAAATGAGGAGTAATATTTTGCCTGTGTAACAGTAAAGCAAGAGTATCAATTCTAAAGTTCTTCTTGTTGAATAGATACTAAAAGTAACTGGATCCAACATTCTTATTTCTCTCCAAAGTATTATTTTTGTTGAAAAATGCAATATTACTGAACAATTACACTCCTTTCCTCGAGTCATTATTGCAGACGGTATAGCTTATCTCCCTAAATTAAAATTGGACTTGAAATAAAATGTACTATGTTCTAGGTCTGATTTAGCTATGATCTAAAGTCACACAACCTCTTTGACCACAATTTTCTTATACACAAAACATACAAGGCTACTAAGCACAAGGACAAGTATATTATATAATTATAATACAATCTTTATTTACTTGACAATCATGATTTCAAAAAGCTTATCATGTCCTTGGTGCTGTCATAGTAAATTAATAAATGAGGTTTTTCAAGAGAAATTCCTCCTTTCTGTGGGGAGGGCAAATATCACATTCTGAAATTAAATTGCTATTTGTTGTCTCTCTGGGTTTTGATTTTCAAATCAAATAGCAAAAAGATCCTTTTCCATTAAGAAGTAACCAAATACAGTACTTGCTCCTATGGCCCTTATTAATGTATCACTACAGGGGATATATTAAGATCAGAATTATTTTGACATGTAAAATAAGGCTTGTGCTTATAAACACAAGGCCACACCATATTAAAGCTTATTAGCATATTATAACTGATTAGATGCTCATAATGTGCAAAGGCAGTTGGTTTCTGCAACTCGCTTGGGGAATAAAATCTAAATGCAGTAAAAGCAATAATCTCAAATCACAGAAATACCATTGAAAGTGTGTCCTTTCATATAACACTAATTCAGAATGAAACTATGATAATAAAAAGAAAAATATTCAATTGAAATCATTTTTAGGCCATTCATCAGCACTAGACTACACTGTCAATTTGCCTCATTAGTTCAACACGATACTTCAAGACCCACTGACTGCTGTATTCAAGCAAAAGGAGTAAGGAGCCCCAGGAAACTTGACAATGCATGTGAATGAGTGGTTTTCCTCTGAGTAGGAAAATGTGAATAGATCATTTATTCCTAAGTTAATAAAGATGTGTGTGTGTATATACAGACACACACACTAGAGAAAAGCACTTTAGATTTTTATCATAAAGATGTTGAAAAACACACATGTATACCAAAAATGCAATAGAACCCTAAATTCAAATACTAAAAAATGTTCAACTGGGCTGTTATAATTTTATTCGGTAAGGCTAAATACCCTCAAATGAGATCTGAAAGGCAAGAATGTTTAAATAGTAACTATACATCACTAATTACTGGGTACTAACAACTGTTATAAGCACAGTGTGTTTAATCTCATTTAATTCTCACATTCTCATGGGGGGAAAAAGGTGATTATTTTCCCTGTTTCTCTGATATAGAAAGCAAGACAAAAGAAATCAATGAATTTGCCAAAGAATATACAACTAATGATGATAAACTAATGGATGATAAACTGATGTTCAAAATCAGAATGTCTGACTGCAATGCACAGAATCCATTCGCACCCAGGACAGCAATCCGCCTACCAGCATTCCCTCCAACTGGCTTCTAAGCAAATGAACTCACTGTTCTCCCCCAGAACATAAATGGAAAGGCTTGACCCAAGGGGAAACAGCTTGCAGGCATGCATGCAAGAAATCTCATCTCTCTATGAAAGATGGTTTATTAGCTTACTATGTTGCCATACAAAGAACCACAGACTGAAGGGCTTCAATTTATCTCCTCACAGTACTGCAGGCTTACAGTCTAAGAGCAAGGTACCAGGAGAATTAGCTTCTCATGCTTCCATTCCCAGCCTCCGAACATTCCAGTTGTGACTTTCCACAGGTAGAAACAGGCCTTGCGTTACAGACATTCACAGATGTGAACAAATCATGGAAGTCCTGTAGCACGCCTTTTTGCCAGACATTGTCTCAGTTGTGCTGTTGTGTGCTTACTGTACATAGTGCAATAGTGTACAGCAGCACAGTGCTCAATCAGAGCGTGGGATGTTCAGAAGCAAGAAGAGAAGCAGGAAGGTGGTGTGATATGGAAGGGACTTCTAGGAAGTGTAAAGCAATAACCACAGAAACAATAGAGAAAATACAGTTCTGTCATACCACCATCTTGAGGTAACTGTAAAAGTAAAAATAGTTTATTTACAGTATTTTTGTGTATACATTTGGGTGTTTTATTCTTTGCATTGTATATTTCTGTCAAAGATGTGTAAGACTTACTTTGTCAGACTTATAAGCAAATCTGACTTACGAATATTCTCTCAAAACGCAATTTGTTTTTTAAATTGGGAACTTAACTGTACATGATACTCATCTCCTCAGGATATAGTCTTTCCTTTATATGTGTCTATGTCTTTGTCTCTTCTTATAGACATGTCATATTGGATTAAGATCCAACATAATAAACTAACCTAATCTTACTGTACCTTTAAATACCTGATATGATTGATACATTGTGTCAATTTGAGAAGTTTAGAAGTTTAACTAAGCAACTCAGCAAGGATCCAGGGTCTTTACTCTGTAAACATCCTCATCCTGTGCAAGAGGAGGGCAAAGAGATTTTGTGAGTGCTAAACACATCTGGGGGAGGGGGTGACCTGTATAGAATATAAGGGAAGAAAAGAGACTTGTTCTTCCCCTTTTTGCTATTGTTCTTTTTGCTGCCTTCTGCCGCCTTGAAGTGTTGCCTCCATGCCATATCACCCTGTCTTGAAGCCAGCTGATTATGGACTGAAACTCCCACAAACTGTGAGCTAAATAAACCTTTGCTTCCTTAATTTTGGGTGTCAGATATTTTGTCCCAACAATGAAAGAAAAGTAACCAAGACAATAACCTATTTCTGAATAGTCCATCCTGAGATAATGGGTGTTAAGACTTTATGAAGTCACAATTCAGACCATAACAAACTGCTTTTATTAATTTTCATAGGAATTTATGCAGAAAAGGTTGTATTCTTTGAATGTGCTACAATTAGAATGGAAGTTAAATCAAGTAACTATGGTAATATTTATCAAACATTCAAATCTTCATAGTTCTGTACTAAATACTCAGAAAATGACCATGAATATCATTGCATATTGACATGGTTGCTCTCTGAGACTGGCAGAATGCATAACACTCTGCTTGGTGCCAATGAGCTATGTAAAGAGATACAACAACCACAACTTACAGGTTTTTTAAATCTTGGGGGGAAAAAAAAGATATCTTTAATGCTAAATCACAGAACAACACTAAAGTCATTGTCAAAGAGGGATCATAATTAAAAGTGGGTGAGAAAGAAGACAAAGCCTGAACTCAAAAGGGAAAATTGAAGTTTCGAAAGCAGACACCATGAACTAGGGAAGTTAGGGACAGTACTAAGCTTGACTTAGGGCTTTAATGATTGAAGGAGTAAAGAGAGTAATGATAAGAAAAGTTTTACTAAAATAAAAGATTTCATAGGAATGTGATAAAAGTTGTTTAGAAAAGATAATTAGAAAGGTTGCATACATTATCCATGGTTACAGAATGTTGTAAGGTGACTGTTACTGTAATTATTAGACTAAGAATAAGAAAAGTGGCATCACCAGACATGGTGATATACTCCTGTAATCCTAGCACTTGTAAGGTTGAAGCAGGGAGAGCACCATGAGTTTGAACTACCTTGATCTACATAGTGAATTCAAGGCCATCTTAAACTACATAACAAGCCTTGGTCCCAAAAAGAATTGAGCCAAAAGGGTCAGTGAATTAGCAACAGTTATAGCATAATAAGTGCATAATAAAAGGGAGAGCTCAGATTTGGGAGAGATGGGACCTCAAACTTCAACAAATTCAAAATAAAATTTGGTTAGTAGAATAAATACACTTTTGATACATTTTCTTTTTTTTTTTTTACTTAAGAGAAAAAAAAAGACACATACAAGAAAGACAAAAAGCAAAAGATACTAACAAATGACTAGAGTAAATGTACAACAGTAACATCATAGGTTTACAAAACAGAATGATACAAACTTGACAATGGTTGCAATATTGTGTCTCATTATCTTCAAAATGGTTGTTTACATTAACAGATATAGACAAGTAAAATTGATCTAATCATATGAGTATTAACCAATCTTTCTCAATAACTAATACATTCAGAAGTATATTCATTTTAGTTATCTTACATATACGTATATACAGATTTATATGTTTTCCTTTTCCCTTCCCTCTTTCCCCCTTTTCCCTTCCCAATTACTTTTGCTCTTCGACCTGTTTTTACCCTTACATACTATTTATTGTAGATTTTTGTATCATATATACTGTTTCAGTTTCTTACACTAGGGAGACAATACAGTATTTACACATGTGGGTTTGATTTATCTCACTTATCAGTATGGTCTCAAGTCATATCCATTTACTTATAAAAGACTCAATGCAATCTTTCTTAATAGCTGAGTAGTACTCCATTGTATAAAAATACCACATCTTTTTGATCCGTTCTTTGATTGATGGGCACTTGGGTTGTTTCCAAGATCTGGCTATTACAAACTGAGTTGCTATAAACATGGGTGCACAAATATCACTGTGGCATGATGTTTTCAATTCTTCTGGGAATATGCCCAGAAGTGGGATAGCTGGGTTGAATGGGATCTCTCATCCTAGGTTCTTGAGGAATCTCCACACTGATTTCCATAGTGGTTGCACCAGTCTACACTCCCACCAACAGTGGAAAAGAGGTGCTTTTGCCCCACAGCCCATGCAGCATTTGTTGTTGGTTGATTTTTAATCTTGGCCATTTTTTCTGGAGTGAGATGAAATCTCAGTGTTATTTTAATTTGCATTTCCTGAATGACCATTGGCGTTGAGCATTTTTTCATATATTTATTTGCCATTTGTATTTCTTTCTCTGAAAAGTATGTATTCATCTCAGATGCGCATTTTTGAATTGGGTCCTTGAATTTTAGTGGCTCGATTTCTTTAATTCTTTATATGTTTTAGATAGAAGTCCTTTGTCTGATGGACAATTGGCTAAGATATTTTCCCAATTCGTGGGTTTTCTTTTCACTCTGTTGGAGATTTCCTTTGACATGCAAAAACTTTTTAGTAAGATGAGATCCCAGTTGTTGATTCTGGGAAGTGTTTCCCGTGCCATTTGACTTTTGTTCATGAACTCTGCCTACTCCTGTGTCATCAAGATTTTTACCTACTTTGTCTTCTAGTAAGTTTAGTGTTTCTGTTTTAATATTCAGATCTTTGATTCATTTTGACTTTATTTTACTGCATGGTGATAGACATGGATCTAGTTTTAGTTTACAGCATATAGAAAGACAGTTTTTCCAGCACCATTTGTTAAAGAGGCTATCTTTCTTCCAATGTACATGTTTGGCCCCTTTGTCAAAGATGAGGTAGCTAAGTGTATTTGTAGTTGTGGCTGTATCTTCTAATCTATTCCATTGATCTTCAGGTCTGTTTTGATTCCAGTACCATGCTGATTTTATCACAGCGACTTTGTAGTATAGTTTCAAGTTGGGGATTGTGATGCCTCCTGCTTCCCTTTGTTGCCCAGAATTGCCTTTGCTATTCTAGATCTTTTCTGGTTCCAGATGAATTTCAGGAATGCTTTCTCTAGCTCTGTGAGGTAGGCAAGTGGTATTTTGATTGGGATTGCATTAAATCTGTATAATAATTTTGGGAGAATGGCCATTTTCATGATGTTTGTTCTTCCTATCCATGAACAGGGAATATCTTTCTATTTTCTGAAATCTTCTGCGATTTTCTTCTTCAGAGTAATGTAATTTTCACTGTATAGATCTTTTACTTCCTTTGTTAGATTGATTCCTAAGTATTTCATTTTTTTGGATGTTATCGTGAAGGGTGTGGTTTCCCTTATTTCTCTCTCAATGACTTTTTTGTTTGTGTACAGGAATGCTATTGATTTTTGAGTGTTCACCTTGTATCCAGCAACCTTACTGAATTTGGTTATTACTTCTAGAAGTCTTCTAATGGATTTTTGGGGGTCTTCTATGTAGAATATCATATCATCTGCAAATAATGATAATTTTGCTTCTTCCTTTCCTATCCTTATTCCCTTTATTTCTTTCTCTTGTCTAATTGCTCTTGCTAATATTTCCAGAACTATATTGAATAGGAGTGGTGATAATGGATATCCTTGTCTTGTTCCTGATTTTAGGTTTAAAGTTTTCAGTTTTTGTCCATTGAGTAAGATGTTGGCTGTTGGTTTATGATATATGGCTTTTATCAGGTTGAGGTTGAGACCATTTAGTCTAATTTTCCATAGGGTTTTTATCATGAATAAGTGTTGGACTTTGTCAAGAGCTTTTTCTGTATCTATTGAGATAATCATGTGGTTCTTGTCGTTGGCCCTGTTGATATAGTGTATTACATTTATTGATTTGCATATGTTGAACCATCCCTGCATTCCCGGGATGAATCCCACTTGATCATGATGTGTAATCTTTCTGATAACTTGCTGTATTCTATTTGCCAGTATTTTATTGAGGATTTTGGCATCTATGTTCATTAGGGAGATTGGCCTGTAATTCTCTTTTTTGGTTGGGTCTTTCTCTGGTTTTGGTATTAGGGTAATACTTGCTTCCAGGAATGAGTTAGGGAGACTTGCTTCCCTTTCAATTTCACTGAAGAGTTTGAGGAGTGTTGGCATTAAGTCTTCCCTAAATTTCTTGTAGAATTCAGTGGTGAATCCATCAGGGCCCGGGGTTTTCTTTATTGGTAGGGTTCTAATTACATTTTCAATTTCATTAGCTGAAATTGGGTTATTCGGCAGCTTTATATCTTCTTGATTCAGCTTTGGTAATTCATAGGTTTCTAGGAATCTGTCCATTTCTTCTGTGCTATCAAACTTATGTGAGTAAAGTTTTTCGAAGTAGGTGTTGATGATCTTCTGTATTTCAAGAGGTTCTATAGTGATTTTACCCTTTTCATTTCTTATTGCATGAATCTTAGTTTTTTCTTTCCTCTTTTTGATAAAGTTGGCTAGGGGTTTATCAATTTTATTTACTCTTTCCAAGAACCAACTCTTCGATTCATTAATTCTTTGTATTGTTTTCTTAGTTTCAATTGCATTAATTTCTGCTCTAATCTTAATAATTTCCTCCCTTCTTTGGGCTTTGGACTTGACTTGCTTTTCTTTTTCTAGAAGTTTGAGGTGCAGCATTAGGTGGTTTATGTGTGTTCCTTCCATTTTTCTGATATGGGAATTTAGTGCTATAAATTTCCCTCTGAGGACTGCTTTCATTGTGTCCCACAGGTTCCGGTAATTTGTATTTGCATTTTCATTCAATTATAGATATTGTTTAATTTCTTCTTTAACTTCTTCTGTGACCCATTGGTTGTTTAGGAGAGCATTATTTAATTTCCATGTGTTTATGCAGTTATTGTAGGGTTTTTTGTCATTCATTTCCAATTTTACTGCGCTATGATCAGATAATATGCATGGAATTATTTCAGTTCCTTTGCATTTACTTAAGCATGTTTTGTGGACTAGTATATGATCTATTTTAGAGAATGACCCATGTGCAGCTGAGAAGAATGTGTATTCTGATGTTGATGGGTGGAATACTCAGTATACATCTACTAGGTCCACTTGTTCACAACTTGATTCAGTTCTGCTATTTCTTTGCTGATCTTTTGTTTGGTTGATCTGTCTCCCTGTGACAGTGGGGTGTTAAGGTGCCCTGTTATAACTGTATTATTGTTTATTTGGTTTTTCATGTCTATTAAGAATTGTCTTACATAGTTGGATGCTCCCATATTTGGTGCATATATATTTATGATTGTAATCTCTTCCTCTTGAAGTTTTCCCCTAACAAGTATCTAGTGACCTTCTTTATCTCTTTTGATCATTTTCAGTTTGAAGTTCATATTGTCTGCAAATGTAATAGCTACCCCGGCTTTTTTCTGGGTTCCTGTTGCATGGAGTATTGTTTTCCATGTCTTGATTTTAAGTCTGTGAATTTCCTTTTGAGTGAAATGTGTTTCTTGTACACAGCATATTGTTGGATTTTGTTTCTTAACCCACTCTGCTAGTCTGTTTCTTTTTATTGGTGAGTTGAGACCATTTACATTGATTGATATAACCGATATGTAGTGGCTCATCCCTATCATGATCTCTTTCTGTTGTTGCTTTTCTATGTTTTCAGTTTCATTATTTGCCCTGCTTAGTGATTTCCTTTTTTCATTGTTCTTAAGATTGTAGCTATCATTGTATCTTTCTAGAGTGTCTTTCAGTACTCTTTGTAGTGTTGGTTTGATGGTCATAAGTTTCTTCAGTTGTTCTTTGTCATGAAAGTATCTTATTTCACCACCAATTTTTAAGGATAGTTTTGCAGGTACATCAAACTGGGTTGAAAGCTGTTTTCTTTCAGGATTTGAAATACTTCACTCCAAGCTCTTCGTAACTTAAAGGTTTGTGTTGAGAAGTCTGCCGTAATTCTGATAGACTTTCCTTCATAGGTGATCTGTTTCTTTTCTCTGACAGCTTTTAGTATTTTGTTCTTGTGCTGTATTTCTGATATCCTTATTATTTTATATCTGGGTGTAGATTTATTTTGGGTATGGTTAATTGGGATTCTGTATGCTTCAGTTACCTGTATTTCAGATTCTCTTCCCATGTTTGGAAAGTTTTCTGCTATTATTTCTGTGAATAGTCTTCGCAGGTCATTAGTATTGACCCCTGCTTTTTCATTGATGCCTTATGAGACATCTTATGTTATTTCTCTTGTCATCGTCTTGCAGCTGCTGAATTGTTGTTTCTTGTGTCCTTACTATTTTTAAGAGATCTTTTCTTTCGTGTCCATGATCTCCCATGCTGTCTTCAAGATCTGAGATTCTATCTTCTGCTTCATTCAAGTGGTTTTTCAAGCACTCCATGGAGTTTTTCATTTCCTGCATTTCCCTTTGAATCATTTTCATGCGTTCTGTTTGTGTCTTATATTGTTCATTCAAAGTTTCCATCATTTTCTTAAATTCTTCTATTTTTTATCTTACTCTTCTTTAGATACACACATTTCTTTCATAATGATTGTCAATTCATTTTTTAGCTGAGAGATTATTTCTGATTTGAGTTTCTTGATAGCTTCATCAAGCTGTTTCTTTACTGCATTTGCTATCATTTCAGAAAGTTCAGTTGTGTCACTCCCAGTGTCTTCCATTTCAGTGTCTCTTGGGTTTGTTCTCAGTGGGCTGGGGGATTGAGACTGCCTCTTGGTCTTTCATTTTGCCATTTTCTTCTGGGACCTGTGTGGCTCTGTGTCCTGCGAGGTTGACCAGGTGGTCCTCTGGTGGGTTGTGCTGAGTCACAGGACCAGGTAGAGCTGGATCCTCTGCACAGCTAGTGATTGTGCCCTCCTGGAGTTTGTTGCTGAGGCCTCCCCTTACTGGATGGGGGCTCAGACCTTCCAGACCCAGGCAGCTAGGCAGAGCATACCCCAGAGCCTGAGTCTGGCTATAAGGAGTTCAGAGCCTCTGGAGTGCCAGGCAAGTCTGGGCAAGTCCCAGGCCTACAGTGCCAGGGCTTTGCTCCTGGCTGGGCGGGCCCGCAACCTCTATGACCCGCCGCGCTGGCTGCTCCACTGAACACTGGAGTTCGTGCATGCACTGCACTCTGATGGGCAGAGCCCAAGCTCTCCAAGGCCCTGCAGCTACACTGTCCAGTCCCTGATGAGCAGCTCTGTGGTCCTGGGCTGGGTTAGGCTCAGTACCTCTGTGTCCTGTGAGGCTGGCCAGGTGTTCCCCTGTTGGGTTGTGCTGAGTCGTGGGACCTGGTGGAGCTGGATCCTCTGCACAGCTAGTGAGGGTGCACTCCTGGAGTGTCCTGCTGAATCCTCCACCTTACTGGATGGGGGCCGAGCCCTCCCAGACCCAGGCAGCTAGGCGGAGTGTACCCCAGAGTGTGGCACCACCCAAACCAAGTCTGGCTGCAAGGAGTTCAGAGCCTCTGGAGTGCCAGGCAATCCTGGGCGAGTCCCAGGCCTGCAGTGCCAGGGCTTTGCTCCTCACTGGGCGGGCCCACAACCTCTAGTACCTGCCGAGCTGGCTGCAGCTCTGAACAATGGAGCTCACACCATGCACTCTGATGGGCAGATCTCAAGCTCTCCAAGGCCCTGCAGCTATGCTGGCTAGTCCCTGATGAGCAGCTCTGGAGTCTTGGGCTGGGCTGCACTCAGTACCTCTGTGTCCTGTGAGGCTGGCTGGATGTTCCCCTGGTGGGTTGCACTGAGTCACAGGACTGGGTAGAGCTGGATCCTCTGCACAGCTAGGGAGGGTGCTCTCCCGGAGTGTGCTGCTGGAACCTCCCTCCCTTGCTACATTTTCATGCTTGTTTCCTCCCTAACCAAAAACCAAACTGAATAATAAATACATATCCATTTTTAGACTTTACAATAAAATGACTTCATCATTAAATTCTCAACACCATGGTACAGTTCTTTCTGAGAGCAGGTACTACACATTGGTTCCAGGCTCAGACTTAACTGAAATAGTAATAGTGTTGGAGTTTCTGGGTTAAAAACAAAACATTATTTACACCCCATAAAGCTTTTTTTAAATGTTTATGAACAAGAAGCGTGCTTTCCATGACCACTCTTGCTGTTCAGGTGTCCATCACTCTTATTCATACCTTATGGCATTAAACATGACTCTTGTTGTCAAACTGGAACTTACTTGTTTCTTCTGCACTTAGGAAGCTAACAAATGAAGAAGGCAATTATGCTAATTGCTTTCTAAAACAGTTCAAAATTAGAGACACTAAGCAAACCTCGAAAGCTAACTTTCTAACATAGATATTAACCAGACTCACCAGAGGACCATCAAAAAATTGTGAACTTTGAGATATATGGATCTAGGCTCAATCTTCTCCATGTGGCTATCCAATTTTCCCACCACCATTTATTAAAGAGGTTATCCTTCCTCTACTGTGCTTTTGACTCCTTTATCAAAGAACAAATAGGCTGTTTCTACTTCTTCTGTTCAGTTCCACTGATTCATATACCTGTTTTTAAGCTAGTACCATGCTGTTTTAAGTACTACAGCTTTAGTATAAATTCAAGTCTGGGATTGTGATGCCTTCTGCTTTGCTTTTGTTATCTAGGATTACTTTTGCTATTATGGGTCTCATCTGATTCCATATGAATATCAGGACTGTTTCCTCCAGCTCTGTGAGAAATGATATTAATATTTTAATTGGAATTTCATTAAATGGTTGGAAGCAGAACATATTGGTTCTGCCTATCCAGGAGCAAGGGACATCTTTCCATTTTTTTGATGTCTTTCTCAATTTCCTTCTTCATAGTGGTACAATTTTCACTGTAGAGGTCTTTCACTTCCTTAGTTAGGTTAATACCTATGCATTTAATTTTTTAATGCTATTGCAAATGGTATTATTTTCCTAATTACTTTTTTCAGTGAGTTCATTATTAGTATATAAGAATGCTGTTGATTTTTTGTATTTTTTTTCATATCCTGTTACATAGCTAAATTTGATTATCAATTCTAGGAATCTTTTTGTGGAGTCCTTTGAGGGTCTTTTAAGTAAACAATTGTGTCATCTGCAAATATTATTTTTACTTATTCCTTTTCTATGTATGTCCCTTTTAATTCTTTCTCTTGACAGATTGCTCTGGCTAATATTTCAAGGACTGTGTTGAACAAGAGTGGTGATAATGGACATCCTTTTCTTTTTCCTGAAATTACAGAGAAGGCTTCCAGTTTTCCCCCATTTAATATGATGCTGGAAATAGGTTAGTCATAAAAGGCTTTTATCATATTGCAATAAAGACCTTTTGTCATGAGTGGATGTTGCATTTTGTCAGTCTTTTTCTGCATCAGACAATTATGTGATTTTTGTCCTTGCTTTTGTTTATGAGATGAAATACTTACATTGATTTGCATATGTTGAATTATCCTTAGATCTCTGGGATGAGGCCTACTGGGTAATGGTGTTTAATCTTTGTAGTAATTTGTTTGTTGCATTCTGTTCACCATTATCTTATTAAGGGCCAGGCATAGTGGCACACACCTGTAATACCAGCACTCGAGAGGCTGAGGCAGGAGGATTGCTATGAATATCTTGTTAAGGACTTTTGTATCTATATTCATTAGAGAAATTGGCCTATAGTTATTTTTATTTGTTGGGTCCTTGTCTGATTTGGGGATCAAAGTAATATTAGATCCATAGAATGATTATGGAAGTACTCCTTCTCGTTCAACTTCATTAAAATTTTTAGAAATATTGGTATTAGATCTTCCCTTGAAGTTCTTGTGAAATTTAGCTGTGAATTCATCAGGTTCTGGGTTTTTATTACTTAGTAGGTTTTTTTTTTTAAATCACTGCTTCAATTTTATGTACTGTTATTGGATTGCTCAAGAGTTTTAATTTTTTCTGGTTCAGTTTTAGCAGTTCATTTGTATGTAGGAATGTCTCCATTTCTTCTGAGTTTGCCAATTGTTTATGATGTAGTTGCTAATCATTTTCTGGATTTTTGAGTGTCAGTTGTGAGTTAGCCTTTTTCATTTCTACTTGAATTAATTTATATCTTTACTTCATTGATAATGTTGCCTAAGGGTTTTTCCATTGTATTTATTTTTTCAGAGAACCAGTCCTTTGATTCATTGACTTTATATTTATTTTTAGTCCTCATTTCATTGATTTCTATGCTGATCTTCATAATTTCCTTTCTTGTAACAGCTCTGCATTTGGATTCTTGTTTTTCTAACACCTTAAAATGTATCAAGTTATTCATTCAGGCCATTTTGTTTTTCTGGTGTGGGTATTCATTGCCATAAACTTCTCTCATAGGACTGCTTTTGTTGTGGTTCATATGTTCTGGTAAGTTACATTGGCATTATCATTTAATTCTAGGAATGTCTTATTCCTTCCTTAATTTCCTCTGTGACCCATTGATTATTCAATAATGTGTTGTTTAATTTTCATTCATCTGCATTGTTTCCATTACTATTGATTTCTAGTTTCATTGCACTGTCATCTGATAATATGCATTATAAAAATTTGACTCTCTTACATCTATGTGAGCATACTTTATTAGGTATTATGTGTTCTATTTTGGAAAAAGTACCATATGCAGCTGAAAAGAATATATTCTGCTGTATTTCAGTGTAACACCCTGTATATATCTATTAAGTCATTTGTTCAAAGATTTAGTTCAAGTCTGACATTTCCCTGTTGACTTTTTTGATTAGTTGATATTATAAATAGCACTATAAATTTTGTACCCTGCATATAATTGTTTCCTTTGCAATCCCTTGACTACAACATATATATTTATAATTGTTATCTCTTTTCATAGAATAGTTATGTTAACCAATACATGATATTCTTCTTTGACTCCTTTGATCAGCTTTTCCTTGAAATTCACTTTGGCTTGAAAAATACAATCGCTATTTCCACTTAATTTCATGTTCCTATTACATGGAATATTGTTTTCCATCATTTGATTTTTATTCTATGAATTTCTTTTTGTGTATTGGATTTTATTTCCTGATCCACTCTGCTGTGTCTTTTGATTAGTGAATTAAATCCATTTACATTGTTTTAGTTATAATTGATACATATTGAGTAATTTCTGTCATTGTATTCATTTTCTATTGCCATTTTGCTTTCTTTCCCTTCTACTTAATTGCTTGCCCTACCTGATTCATTCATTTTTTTGGATATTTTGGCATTGCCAGCTTCCTTGTCTCCTTCCAGGATATCCTTGAGAATTTTTTAGAGTGTTGGTTTGGTGGTCACGAACTTCTTTAGATTTTCTTTGTCGTGGAAATATCTTATTTTACCATCAATTTTGAAAGATAATTTTACAGGATATAACAATCTGGGTTGGAATTTATTTCTTTTTATACCTTGAAACACTTCATTTCATGCTCTTCTTGCCTTTAGCTTTTCTATTGAAAAATCAGTTGTAATTTTGATGGGTTACCCTTTGTAGATGATGTGTTGCTTTTCTCTAGCAGCTTTCAAGATTCTGTTCTTGTGCTAGGTTTCTGGTATTTTAATTATTATATGGTGTGAAATAGTTATTTTCTGTTTATGGCTACTTAGTATTCTATTTGCCTCATCTATGTATATATTAAATTCTTTTTCCACGTCTAGAAATTTTTGGCTATTACTTATATAAACAGATTTTTATGTCCTTTGTTCTGTCTTCTGATTTTTCACTAATTTCAATTACTCTTCTGTTCATCCTCTTCGAGTCATCTAGGAGTTTGTATCTATTTTTCAAGTTCCCTTGTTGTTTTAAGGTATTTCTCATTAATTATCATTGACCACAGCCCTGTCCTCTAGATCTGGCACTCTCTCTTCAGATGTTTCACTTCCCCTACCCTTACTTTCAACTGTGTTATTAATCACCTGGATTTCTTTTTACAGAACATTTTATGGTTTTCCATTTTTTTCTGTGCTGGGCATTCATGTTTTCCATATCTTTCTTTACCTCCACTCACTGTTTATCGGTATCTTCTCTAGACTTGCTGATCATTTCTTTCATTATGATTGCTATTTGACTAGTTATATCTTCTTTGAATTCACAAAGCACCTTACTGAACTGTTTACTTCTATTTATAACCTTTCAGATATATTGATTAATGAATTGAATCCATTTACATTGATAGTTATAATTGATACACATATTGAGTCATTTCTGTGTAGTTTTGATTTCCTACCCCTCAGTGCCTCCTGAATCAGTTCTGGGAGAGTTGGGATATTGGGCAGTTATTTTGTTGCCATGTATTTTCATATTTATTTTTTACCAACTGGTTTTTTATGCTAAGGCTTACAAATTCTGTGGCCCAGTGCCCCATTCTTTGGAAATGAGTCACAGTATTTTTACAATCTCCAGGCAATCCAGATATTGGCATAGAAAGAAAACTACTTGTCAGTCAGTAAAATGTCATCATGGCTATAGTAGTAAATTTAGTAGCAATAATGGTATCAAATGTCAACTGGATATTGACACACCGCAGGAACTACCCATGAATACCTCTTTACCAGAACAGAGAGGACTACAATTTTAGTGAACACAATTAGACCACTCTTATGTTGACCAATAGTGATTCAGAACAGTAATTTCTAATGGATGTAGGCACAATGCTGGAGCTCAAACATACCACCAGAATAAATGCCTTTTTCTTCAGGACCCTCTCCTCTGATGATTATACTCTCCAAACCATATTCCCACAACAAAATACAGGCTCTGTGGTCTTCCTGGTCCACATCTGGGCCTCACAGGTTTTCTCAAGAGATTCCAGTTTCGCTTTTATATTCTCTGTGGTAGGATAACACTTCAGTTCTGCAGTGGAAATCTCCTCCTAGGTGTTTGTCTCTTCTTTAATCTGGTCAGTCTGTTGGTCATCACCTCTGTTTCCTTGTGTTGTGGAGGACACAGAAGTAGGGTTGGCATCAGCTAGGCTTGGGGCATGTGGTTCACAGGTCTCCCTGGCTGACTGCCAGGTGCAAATTTTCACTCCTATACCTCTCCTGACTCCTATAGGAAATGTAATTCTGCTCTATAATTTCATTCAATTACTTATACGCTTGTGTTTTTCTTTCTGCTTCAGAAAGGGAGTTACGTTGTACATTCATCTTCTACTGCTCTAGAATTATGCAGAAACCATAGTATTTCCCACTATAATTGTGAATGAATTGATTTATTTAGATTTCATGTTTGAGTTATACTATCAATAAAGGCTTTACCAAAAGAACTTTTGTCTGTGACTGATACTATTTATGTTAAAATACCAGTTATGTAGAGATAGGATAGTTAAGTTGTTTAATTGAATAAAATGTTTGAATAATTCACTGTAATAGTGTGTTATTTAAATGTTAGATATTCCTATGGTTTTAATTTATGATATCAGGATGATTATATTATGACACAGAAGTTTAATTTTAGTAGTAGCGTAAATTTTACATATGCAAAATGCAATAAAAAATATCACGTTGGCTCTGACTTAAATTGCAATACAAGTGAAACAAAGAAATACCCTTAACTCAATGTAATGTGTAGATTTCTTTTTACTCTGATGAATGGAGTATGGTTGCCCAGGCCTCTAAAGTAGTCAGAATATCACAGGGGATATCTAGAGATAGCAGAAAATACAATTAAGAGCAAGTAATATGCCCCCAAAGAACCCAGTTCTGCTCTTTAAAGTAAGCTAGTGCTGATGCTAGGGAATATGGGGAAATCTACTATTGCACTGTGGGCACATATGCAGTTGCTATGTGAGAAACATAGTAATGTTTGTCAGTTTATTTTCTCTCTAAAATTTGTCTGTGAATTTTTTAAAACTCTGCTTGATCCCAAGAGACTAATCTTCTGTCTGCATTTGCTAGGGCAAAGAAATTTTATGAGACCAAACATAAGGCTATTTAGACCTACAAATGCCATACACAATATAAAAAAAAAAGTTAACCATTTAAACATTTAAAAAGTTAAACTGAGATCTGCAGGTTCTCTTAACCATTGCTTTCTTAAATTAAATAACTGTTATACAGAATTTGGGTTTTTTTTTTCTTTTAATTTCTTTCTGGAATGTAGCATGTGTCCTATTATGCAAACATTCCCCTTGAAGAGCATACATAAAGTAGGCACTTGAGAAATGTTTCCCTATAACCTGACCTCTAAAATACAGAACAACAGAGACTGAATGAGAACAATCACAAACCCTAAACCATATATAATAACCCCAAACTATGTACATTTAGGCAATAAATACTGAAGCACATATAGAATTTGAGAAGATTAAGCTTAATTTTAAAAGTTTATAAAGTTCAATAATTAACACTAACTGGTACCATTATATGGTCCTGAGAGGAACACATCAAGAAATATGATTGCAGTGAGGAAAGAGAAAAATGGCCGCACCAGCAAACAAGCCCAGTCTTGGAACCAGAACCATGCTGCTGGCCACTGCCAGACTGGGAGCAGCTAGACCCAAGCCTCTTTCTGTGAGTCAGCACCATTCACGGACTAGGGGGAGAGAGCATAATGGCTGAACCAGGAAACAAGCCCAGTCTGGGAACCAGCACCATGCATAGGCTGACGCTGGACTGGGAACAGCCAGACCCCATCCCCTTCTAGTTCACAGACTGGCAAACAAGAAGCACAAACCACCCTCCCCCTCTCATAAGCAACTGGCTTATCTAGAGAAACACAGGCTGTGATGATAGCTATTGAGGTGAAATTCAATTGGATGCCTATGGTGCTTTGGTGTTTCACTAACATTGCAGTTCTAGGGCCAGTGGTCTGATCATAGGTTCAAAATAGAGAGAAAAACAAAAGAAAACAAAACAAAATACAAGAAAAACAAGAAACAAAAGAAACAATCAAACACAAATGTGTAAATACTGTATTGTCTCTCTAGTGTAAGACACTGAAAGAGTAACTAAGAAACAAAATCTTCAATAAATATTCTGAAAGGGTAAGAAACTGCTCAAAGGGGAAAACATAACTCAGATAGGGAAAAGGAGAAAAGAACGAAGGGAAAAGAAAAAAGATATAAATTTGTATATATACACTTAAGATAGCTAAGATGATTGTACTACTAATTCTATTAGTTCTTGAAACAAAACAGTTAACATTCATAGGATTAGATCAATTTTGCATGCCTATATCTATTAATCTGAGTAACATTTTTTAAGATAATTATGCAAAATAACAACCTTTGGTATTTTCCACCACCTTGTTTTGAAAGCTTATATTGTTATTATTTTGGACTTTTTGTTATTGAAAAGAAGGATTTCTTGAGAGAGAGAGAGATGGGCAAGTTTTCTACTAGGCCCAGGACAACAAGCTTCAAACTAAGAGAGTCAAGAAAGGAGAATCATGGCAAGATTAGGGTAGGTTAAGAATGGGACATGTGAGAAAAGGCAACCACTTTAACACTTTTTTTCTCTTTTAGCTGTATATCATTTCACTTCTCATTTTTTCCCTCAGGTCTTGTTCTTCACTATTTTTTTTTTTCAAATGCCCTTTGTTTACTTTTTCTATTATATTTCATTGCTTCTCTTTATTGATCTTTTCCAGCACTATTCACCAGTACTTACTGACTGCATTATCTTTAACTCACTATTAATTATACTTTGATCTAATGTCTTGAAACAAACTAACAATAAAATGTTTTTAATGGGCTCACTCTGCCACTTTCAGCAGATTTCAAGAAGGATATATGAGAGCACCCTGCAAGTCTGAGAGCCAATAGAATAAAGAAATATAACAGTCTTTAGTCAGTTATGTAAAGAAATATTATTCTTCCTGGCATGAAAAAGTAGTAGAGGGAAAATGAGGAGATCATACTAGCCAACAATAATCACCTTCTAATAACAATTGGGATTCCACTTAATACTTAATACCATCACGCTTCAAATATTCTGTCTGTAGGACATTTGTTATAGGTGCAAAACTTCAGCAATGATAAAATTACTATAATGCCACAAAGATTTTTTTAAAAGGTGACCAAAATCAGGACAGTTACAGATGAAAGCCAGGAAATAGATTTTATCTTCTAAATATTCTACTAAATGGATTCAATAGTTTAGAGAAATATGATTAGAATTCTCAGTAAGAAAATACTCAAGATGTTAATATCTGTTTGTTGAGTAAAAGATACATGCAAAAGCTTATATACATCATAAGTAAATAGATGAATGACTTTTTCACTAATTGAGATTATAATTCCTATATCAAGAAGCAAAGCCTCATCAACGTCCTGGAAGGAGTTTCCCTTCCCTCTTTTAGTTATAAATCAACAAAACCCAAGAGTAACCAATAACCTATCTTCGAACATCATGGTGTACATCTGCCTGGTTGAGTACTTCATAGAATATTTAATATAATTTGTCATTTACTTATTCATTATACTGCTGATGATGTCTAATATTTTAAAATAATTTTCATTTGAGCATATTTCCTTGGAAGTAACATGAATAGAAAGAAAATCACTGTTAATGAATATTTCACAGAAAAAGTCACCAATAGCAGTTTTTAATTTTGACATACTTGAGTATGTTGGAGATCATGTTAACAGTTACCAATGTTTCATTGAAGATAATTCTATGGAATTAAATTTGAGTAATATTTACCTTAAAATAGCAATTATTACAAATAAATATAAACTTCTATATTGTTCTCCAAAACCTATTACATAAAAAAGATAGGAGAATCCTTATGTTGATAATACATTACAGGTAAAAGTCTTAGGGGCTTTAGATGACTGAATTGCCTACTTCAATTTCTAAAAATGCTAATCCAATAACAACTTGTAAAACCAGAAGCATAATACCAAAGAATTATATACTGTAAAAGTGTCCTACCCTATCTGACCCCATGTTAGATATTCTTCTCATACTTTAAAGGAGTCATCTATTAATTAGTATATCTGGAAAGGAATTAACAATTTCTTCAGACGATATGAGGATTTCCTGTAATCAACGGTTGGAAAAATAGAGTAAGCCTAATAGAATAAAGGAGCACATGACTGACTTCAAATATTTTAAGTATTCTTATGTGAACTATAAAATGGACTTAATCTTGAGGGTAGAATTTGTAAAAAATACTAATAGGGAAAATATTTTGCTAAATATATTTTTAAAAAGAATTCTACCTAATAATTATGATGGCCCAGCAATAGAATTGGCTGACTCAGAAGGGAATTTCCTAGTAGAGTAGAACTTAATCCTCAGAAAAAAGATAATGAGCCACCTAATGAGTCACTACGTATCTACTGAGGAGAAAGGCAATTCTTAAGGATGTTTCTACCTACATGAGGCAGTAAAATAGACTACAGAACTCTAAGACTTCCTTAAATTAAAAATTTTAAATTAATATTATTCTCATGTAGTAAATCATAATTGTATACATTCATGGGTCCTTAAATTTTAACTTTTACAGATCTTATAATTTGTAGTTACTAAGTAAATTTTTGTATTATGTATATTTCTCTAAAAAAGGCTGATATTATGTGGTTAAATTTTGCAATAAGTTTTAAACCATAGGCAAAATGTATATTTTTAACCCACAAAACATATGGAAGCCTTGGGAACTATCTATTAATGAATTGTCAAACTATTTTATATGTCAATAAGCTATATCCCAAAGATATATTTTGTGTACATTGTATATCAGTCACAGTGACCCTAGCAAGTCAAGAACAAATAGCCCCCAAGTCTCAGTAACTTTAAATGGTAATTTAATACTGGACCATTCCACATGATCAATACAAGGCAGCTGGACAAAATTTCTATCCTAATCACTTTCTTGTTCCTGGGACAAAATATCCAACACCCACAATTTAAAGGCTCACAGTTTAAACAGAATGACAGAGAGGAATGATAGAGATAGAGGACAAAGTGTTTAACCATGGCAGCCACAAAGCAGAGAGAAAAGGAAGGAGCCTAGAACAAAAACATTCCCTTCCAGACCCACCTCCCAAGGACTCACCTTCAACCAGGCCCTACCACCATTTAGCTATGAACACACGAATGGATGAATCTACTGATGAGTGTAGTGCCCTCATGGATCCAATTACTTGCCACAAACAAGAGAACTTTGAGAGACATTTTAGATCTCAACTGTAACAATTTCACATTTTCCTCATTGCTGATCCCAACTTGACAGAATAGATAGTCTTTGCACTATTAATGATCATTGCAGCAGAGGGAGAACATACAGCAGATCACATACTCTATAGCTCTCACCTGGTGGGCACGAACAGTGCTTCAGCACACAAAGTCACTGGCTAAAACAAATTTAATGATAAGGAAATTTAACAATGCATAAGAAAACCTCTTCCTCTCACATCCACTGTTCTGCCATTTTCCTTAGTGTTAGACCTGCTCCTGAACATGATAATTACCATTCACAGTTATGGCCAGGAATCAGCCTTCTTGCACAAATTTCTCTAAAACCTTAAGCAAACTATTGCAGCACACCTATGGCACAAGGATACTAGCTGAGGCTGGAATGAAAGAAATGAAATCATTTTCTATCAGTGCCCAAATGAAAGTTTATTATTGACTTGTTATTCAGTGATTAGAAATTAACTGTTTCTGAGAAATCTTAAGAACTATGTACTAATTGCATCCTTGTACCTACAAATCTTGAAACGATTACACTTGATCTTCCTCATAAGAAAATGAAATTGAAGAACCAGTTACACACACATACACACCTCATTTATTGCTACATAAACTGAAAAATTAAAGCAATGCTCATATGCCATAATGTATCATTTTTATAGTAACCCACCCATTACTATTTTTTCTCACTAAAAACAAAATAAAATTTAAAATATGTCTAAAGATATTTGTCTTTGGGGGACTTCCTCCAAGATGGCCACCCAGATGACACCGTGACAGGGAGGCTCCTTGAATATACCATCAAAATGCTGGAATATAAACTTTTAGTTAGAAAACAATAAGAGGTACTACAAGGGGAACCGAGGAAGGAAGGTATGAAAAAAAAAGACATAGTTTTATATAAGGGTATCCGTAAGATAGTTTAAAAGTCTATACTACTAAATGAATTAACTGGCCAGAGAGAACAGTTGATATTCATAAGACCAGATCAATCCTACATATCTTTACCTGTCAATCTGAACAGCCCCCTTAAAGGTAACAATATACAATGCTGCAACCACTGTAAAATTCCAACCATCTACAGTACTAAACCTACAATTTTACAGTATTGGATATGTTGTTGTTGTTCACTGATCTCTTTAGTTTTCTGTTTCTTTTATGTATGATCATACTTTTATGCTTTATTGGTTTCACTCTGAACTATTTCGCTTGGTTATATTAGATCTGATGTTATGGGTAGTTATTTCAATGATAACAAGAGGTACTCTAAGGGGAAAAGAAGGAAGGAAGAGAAAAGGAAAAAGACATAAATTTATAAATATTCATAAA